>WEKY01025721.1:1699-20551 GCA_013390045.1 Picathartes gymnocephalus
GATCTCTATACAGAAATCTTTCCATTAGGTTTGACCATCTATGTCACACTTCCTGGTATTTTCAGTGTCCTTTCTGAGATTAATATATCATAGCGGCATGCATAGAAACACTTTTACTACATGCTTATATAGCAGTATAATACTTTTTCTTTTGTTATTTATTCCTTTCTTAAGAATTCCTAAGTCTCTGTAGGTCTTTGACTATCACTGAACATGGAGTTTCAGACAATTATCAACAAGGACACTATCTTTTTTTTCCAGCACAATGGAGCTCTTTCCAAGTTCACAACTGCAAGCTTGTTAGTTGCATTTTCTTCCTAGATGCCTCGTTTTTCATTGATTGATTTTTGGATTACATCTGCTGTTCTCCTAACCACCAGTAAAATAAGCTCCTTCTAAACTCTTTGGTGAATTTTTGCCAGTACCATTCTAAGGATTCAAGTACCAACCTCTCGGCTCATTATTTCCCCGTTTTCAGTGACGAGCAAACAAGCCAACCAAAAAAAACCAATCAAACAAAAAAACCCCAACACACACAATAACCCCCACCCCACAGGCCCCAGAATTCCAGTGACTCTTCACCTGTTCTCTAATAAATTACTGATTTCATCTCTTCCTTGGCCTCTTTCACCCACTACTGATCCATAAAATGACTCTTCCTCTTTTCTATGACAGCTTATACAATGCTTATGAAAGTTTATGAACTTTCAGTGATGGACTTCATAAAAAAGCCACCAGGACTTACCACTGAGTTATATTGTTTGGTTTGTTGTTTGGGATTTTTTAATTACCATGTGCAATTCCAATATTTGAAATCTTATCTTATCTTCCCTTAATGACTTAAATGTAAATAAGACTTGGAAAAATCACCATCTATTGGTATGTAACGAAAGTTCTTTCATTAATGAAAAATATCTCTAAGATAGTAAGCATTAAATGAAGATTTAAGATATACTATATTTATTGTGAGTAAAACAAAACAATAAAGCCACTTTATCAGCAAAAAGAGAATGATCCTTGTTCGTTACCTCTTTACAGTCTTTCACAATTGGCTGCATCATGGTAAGGTCCTGATGACTGCCGCCCATAGCACTGCTTGTACTCTTGTTTCTTGCATGGCCTTTCTTAAAAGGAGTTTTTCCACCAGACTGGAACTCCTTAGTTGGAGATGTTGGTGAAGTAGACAGTACTAGTGTTTTCAATGCTGCTACTTCAGCCTGGAGGACATCAATCTTCACAGGGCAGGGGGGAATAAAGTCATTAACAAACAAAAATATATTAGTTTAGAAATATGTTAAATCAATTAACAACATCTCCAGCTATCTTGGTGCAAATCAAAACTTCATCTTCCAACAGTACTAACACACAGATGCCTATTATGCATTTGCATATTGTAGCAACATTGGCTTCCTATGCACCTTGCTGGCTGACATGACACTGAAACACCGTGTTCATGGGTGTTCACTAAGAATATGTCAAGCAACACAAAAGAACTGAGTATATATTCTAAAAATGTATACAGGTAATGCTCTATCTCCACCTCTATGATTCACACTTCAGATTTAAAACCATGTGAAAACACAAAGCAAACAAGCTGGGAAAAAACTCACCTTTCCTTGTGCTTCTTTTAACTGTTTTTCTGCTGCAGCTTGTTTGACATTTGCTTCTTTAACCATTTTGTGTGCTTCCTATAAAAGATGTTTAGCTAGTGTAAATGCTTCACACAAATTTATGAAAAAATCCGACAACTAATGATATACTTTTGCTTCATGAAGACTACTTGTGACTAGTAAGTTGTGCAATAGTCTGAAATGAAATAGCTACATTAAAAAAAACATCCCAACAAATCTATCATTTTGATTCATCACTGGCCAACTAAGGTTCTCCTTGGTCCTGAGCCCAAATTCAGAAATTCAGCAAGTCCACCCACCCCACTCTAGCAGGAACAATACCTGTCACGAAAACCAGGCTCCAGTCACACTTCGGTGCCTGACAAGTTCCTTGACCCCCCAAGAGAAAGACTCAACCAGTAGCAACAAAAGCAACATAGGCACAGTAGCACATTCAAAAGAACTTCTCCCTTCTTGTAGCCAGCATAACCAGTTTTAGACAACTGTAAATTTCTGCATGAAGGAACCAGTCAAACAACTATGAAGTCTAAATTCTTGCCATGAATAAAACAGACAAAACAACTGCATAAAAACGTTCATCATTTAATAAACATTTTTTAAGTAGAATGGAAAAAGCACTAATAAAACAATCCAAGTAAAGAAACAAGGCAAAGCCAATAAAGAAGGAAGCATAAAAGGACTGAGGTTTTTCCAACACCCTTTTACCTCATAACTCTAAGCCTTCTGTCTGTATAATGTATTTGTTTAGGCTCTGATCAAGCAATTTGTACCTATGATCAAATTACTATTCTCACATGGTACTTACTGAAAGCAACAAAAATCGAAATATCAGAGCCACCAACCAAATTACTTGGGATAGGATCCTTTTCATATCTGTAAAGCGCCTAGCACATCTGGACACTATATAAATAAAACAAAAAAGTTCATACATTGTCATACCAAAAGATCTGGCTCCCACTTGGCATACAACACAGCTGCATAGTATGGGTTTGTAAAAATCTTGTAACAAGACACATGCAGGAATGGGAACATACACATTTATACAATGTGTACAAATACATTTAACATTGACCATGCAGTTTCTGCTTAGTGATGCACCTTTGAAAGCAAAGCATGTTACTGTGCTATTACAGTGTAATAATGTAATATATGCACCCAGCTGTATAAAACAAATCTCAATCCTCCACTGGGATGCAACAATCTAAGGCCTAGCATATCCATTTATATGGCTGCTGAAATTAGTGGGATTCAAAATTAAACATGAATTCAAGGGCTGCAGATCCCAGTACAAAAAATCAATAAACCTCACCACTGTCTCTTGTTAGAGACTCTTACTGAAATCAAATCACAAAAGAAAACTTAGGGTAACATGCCTACAACAGTCTGGACAATTCAAACTATTATTAGTAATGAATTTTATTTCAAACATATTTTTAACAAACTAACACACTGTTCTAAGCAATGAAATGTCATAAATATAAAATTTCACTGATAATTTTCCTTTTATTCCCCCTACCTACCCCAGTTAAAGTAACTCCCCAACATTTTCCTCCCTCCAGCACATACAAGTATTTATACTAAAAAATACCCTTCCACTCTTCTATTTATTTTTTTCATGAAGGAACTGCTTAATATTTTAAGTAACCTTGCCCTAGCAGGATGTAGTTTGTAATTTGATTTTTGAATGTCAGTATTTCCAAATGTTTAATAGCACTTTTACACAACATCATAGTCTTAAACATTGCTTCTAAAACATACCCAATGTTGTATCTGGATGGATACACTGAAAGCCCATACTTACAATTTAGTAAAGGTATAACTCATCCATGGATTATGAAATTTATTCTGACAGTTAAAGATACCACCATTTAGGCCCAAAGCATTCCTATATATATTCCTAAGATAAAATGAGAGTTGATCCTACTTCAAGCTATGGATTTACCATTTTATTTCTGTATAATACAATCTCACAATCTTTGCTGACACTACTGCCTTTTCCTCAAATGCAAAGGTCCCACTGAAAGTTCAGGCTTCTCACTTGGTAACCAGTTTTCACCGTGGTGCATCACTCAGCGCTAACGTTTCTTTTGAAGTCTGTGGGCGTAGCATGCTGCCAGAGCCAAAATTCAGAAGCTGAAAGCATGGATAAGTTACATACTTGCTACCTCCATTCATCTGGAACTACATTATTTTTTTATTTAGTCACCATGGCAACCCCAAATTTAGCTCTTATCTAGATAGCCTTGTTGTCAGACAGAGAAGCTGTCTCAAAACAGTTATGCCAAAAAATAAGCTGATATATTTCCCTTATTTTCTTCATTTTGTGTCTAAGCAGATTGACAAGCTCAGTAAGGTGTCTCGCATCTAACTGAAAAGTCTGCTGCTTTCTCTTAAAGCCTCTACTTCAACACACCCAAGTCTTCAGGACAGAAATCCCTTTATACACTTATTGTAGAAAAATTCAGCATGAAATATACTGGTTCTACATAAAACATCTGGCTCAGGTTCCCTTAAGTATATCACATCGAAGACTCCAACAAACCTCAAACAGACTAGCTGTAAGTTCTTCCAACTCCTGTCCAAGTTGATCTCGCACTTTAGAAAGCCTTTCACATTCTTCATCTTTTAACTTCAGCTCCTATGGAAAATTGAAAGTTATTTATTCTGACTTAGAGTAGTAATTTGGCCTTTTAAAGCTAATACCACAAGAGAGGGGGGACAAAAAATAAAAGCAAATAACCAGAGGAGCATAAAACCTTTGCTAAACAGAGCCTTTCAAAATAATCATCTTAACACTAAAAACAATTACATTAATGCTATGCATATATAGCTGTTTCTTCCTGCTGTACAGAATTATACCAGGTCAATCTAATGTATCCCTAAGCTAAACACCAACATTTCCAAAATACTCTGAAGTAAAAAAATCTTTTTTTTCCTGGAAGTACAAAAGGCTGTATTCACATAAAATACAGATCAAGTTAGTTATTGGGGCAGACAGAACGCCAGTTCATCTACTCATTCCTTAAAATATGCTTAAAGTAATCCTTCTTGAAAAATCAAAATTAATTTAAAAAATCAAAAAGCACTGTCTCAGGACAATCTGTAATTCTAAATGAATCTTAAAACATTTCTATTTTACTACAAATACTGTCTTCCAAATATCTCCTTACAATGTTTCTAAAATCGTACTTTAATTATATCCTTGCCCTTGTTTATGCAAATACAAATAAAATTAAAGCAACTTAATGAAATACAAAAAGTTAGTGTCTACGGCAATAAAATTTGAGTGAAGGTCTGACCATAACTGTTTTTACAGTAAGATTTTAACACAGATTCGGCAGTATAAGGGTTACACATGCCCAGTCTCATCTGTACTGAGGATAAACTGGGGTCCTTTGCACAGAAGTAGAAAAAGGCTGACAAGAAATTAGAAAGAAAGTTCTTCTCCCCTTCCACATCCATTAAACCCTGCAATCTCTTGCATAAAGAGAAGGATATAAAGTAAAAGAAAGAAAAGTAGCCAATTCTGACATTTAAAACTTTTTTTAGTCCTAACTCCCTTCTCACCCCCATCCATCTCCTCTTTTTCCTCTTCCCCCTGCCAAGAAAGATATTACACTGCCATCATTCCTGAAATGCAAGACCAAAGACTGTCACTAGTAGGTTAAAGACTTCAAATACAATCTAGAAATTATTTGCTCTGAAAACCTCCACAAGCCAGTAAAAAATAGCTGCCTTCAGAAAACTGTGGGAAGCCAGTCACAAAAGAGTCATAAAAAAAGGCCCAAATGGCAGCTTCCCTTGTGTTTTTGGAAGGTGGTTAATATTTCTTCCAAAGTCTTCATGACTGAAGTAACGTTGCATACAACTGTGTGGGAAACTGCACCTGCCCTTGTAGCACACTGGTATTAGGTCTTGCTCTCAATTTCTGCAGTGAAATTGGCAACAGATTTTTCTGTAAGGTGAAAGATCCTGTTCAGCTCTGAGCTTGGACAAGAGTTCAGGGACTCTTCCAGAATCATTTAGTATCAAAGGCATTATTTTACCCTTCTCTTATTTGGTTTTAACTTTGAACATTTTGATTTACTTTTAGTCTAATTTGTCATTTGGATTTTTCGCTTTCAATATGCAACTATTTTGTAAGGTATCACTTAAATGATAGGGATTTTTCCAAACACAGTATTTCTCAAATTCTATTCAAATCTTACTTGCTAGCTATTATTCTGCACACAGTGACCTATCTCTTTCTTAAGAAAAAACAAACAAACAAACAAACAAAAACCTCGACAGGAAAATAGCTACAGATGGAGGCATGACAAGGAGAAAGGAAAACAAAAAACGAAGCACAAAAAAAAAAAGGGGGAAAAAAAGAGGTTAAAAAAAGAAAGGGGGAAAAATTTAATTATGTTGTGTTGGTTTAAAGTATTTCCCATATAAAGTATGGTTCTTAATCAGGAAATGGAAGATGCAGAATGCTTAAAGCTCAAAAAAAAGTTGAAGCTTTTCCTGTAAGTGCAGAGGAAAAACCAACATTTCCTTCAGCTTACTTCCCTGATTTGCAAGAACAATGCTACGTACGCATCGATATGTCTTAAAAGGAGGCTATATCAATATTCAGGTCAAGAGTTCTCAAAATAACAATGCAAGTAAAACTCCCCAGGTTCACCTACCACTACCAATACACTACTTACATAAAACAGGTACATTTTGCCTGGAACTGGAAAGATTAGGAGAGATTAGATTAAAATTTAGGCAGGTGAGTAAAGTTTCTTAACAAAAACAGACAACACCACGCAGTCTACTACGCATGGCTGCTTAGCTGTATTTGTCAAACACTGGGCAGGTTTCCATGACATGATTCAGGAGAAGCATAATGTAAGACATTATTTTTGCCAAGCAAACTTAAGCTCAGGTTTTTTAGGCAGGGCAGAAATAAAGAGTGCCCAAAGCAAAAAGCTTAGCAGTTACTATAAACATTACTACTGCCTGTGGCTTAAAGGCATAACTGGAGACTTCCCAGCCATACCCAATAAAGAAGCAGAAAAGACAACTCCGTGTGCTAGACTAACCACTCATGCTGCAGTCCTTCACACATTACTGTTCTGAAGAAGTAACTACATGAGGATGAGGAACTATTATAAAGCACACTACAGACACACTTACAGAAGGCAAGAAAAGAAATTAACTTGCACAGAAAAAAAACCCCTTACAATTAAAAAGAAGTCTCAAAGAGTCATATGGTTGTTTATTTCTCTTTGATCTTCTCAGACTACAGGGTGGGTCTTTAAAAAGAACTGTGAGATAAGAAACGCAAATTACTGCTTCAAAACCATTCACACTTTACATTCTAGGAAGAAAATCATCCTACATCTAGCTCAGCAATTTAACCAAGTAAGAATTAGATGCATAATACCAAGGAAAGCACATTTTCTTTAGGTATCACCTAAATTCTGAACTGTGGGATACTGCTGAATTCTGAAGTTGTCAAAGAAGTATTTATATTAAATGCACTCCTATTTGACTGGTCTTCATTAAGCACACAAGTTAAACAAGCTACATAAAATCAGTCCTTTGCAACCAGTTTCACGAGGGTGTTTAATGTCACAGAAGATCCAAAACCTCTTTTCAAAGTTAGCAACATTTCACAAACTGTTGAATTATCTCATGCTGTGGGTGAAGATGTTTCTATTTTGCTTTCATATAGTCTTCTTTCTACTCGCCTGAGAAAAATTCTCTGCCTACAATGCACTGTGGCAGCATAAGAGGTGTGGAAGCTTTCATCAAAGAAAACCAGGAACTGCTAAAACACCTTCAGAGAACCAATGCATCTTTAACAATCACAAGCCTGTGGCCTTACAATTCTACTACAATTTGATTTTAGAAAAGATTCAAAGTATACTCCTCGGTACAGTTCTAACATACCCTCATTTTTATTGTTAGCTTATAAGAAAATAACAGAAAACTTAAAATGCTGAATACTACTGTATAGTACTACTAGAATTCCTGAGTAGTTATTGTGGACCTGTTTACTGATTAATCCATGCAGAGTTTTAAAATACCATGTTTTACTGGAGATCTGAAGACATGAGATCAAATTGTAACACTCAGCTTGTTTCTGAGATGAAAAATGTATACAGAAATCGAAGCCTTTGAAAGAAAATTCTAAATCTGAGAATCAGGCTCTCAAACAATGTTGAAATTGTCAGTACTTTCTATACTATCACCTCTTTCACAAGAATTATTGTATCGGAGGAAAACAAATCAATTTTACTCTACTAGGAAAACATCATTCATTCACATTTTACTACAGAAAGTCAAACATGGTTTTACTTGTTACTAACAACTGTACAGATCTTATTCTAAAAGACCATGGGAATCATGGAAACCAAATTTGTTATTATCATCATCTCTGGCAGACAGCTCTTTCCTCATCAAAGAGGCCTACAACCTCAGTTTATTTGACAAGGAAATAACCTTGGGATGAACCACACAAAAATTCAAGAAAAACATGACTATGAAATGCTAAAGCTCAGGTTAGCTATTCAAAACACATGCAGTATACCGGTTAACTCAGATGAAAAGCAAAATGTATTCCCTCACAAGGACTCCATTAAATTTGTACATCAAGAAATACCATGTATCAAAACACCATCACTATTCTCTAGGAGGCTATCTACATGTGCCTGGCCTACCTTCAATAGCCACAGTGACAGAGCTCAATCCAAACATGGCAGAGAAAATACAAAATGCTTGGAGACAAGAGGACATAAGGTCCCAAGCACTATAATCACTAAGCCTTTTAACAGCTTCTTAATTTCCCTGATGCTACTTTAAAGATTAGTGAAACAAGAAGAGTTCAGATCATCTAAAAACACTACTCATCTCCAGCTTTAGAATATAGCCAGAAATTAAGACTTTAGTGAAAAAATAAGCAAAAAATTATCTGAATTGTCTTAAAGATTTAAAAAAAAAAAATCTGTCATTTTAATTAATGGAGCATTTTAAGGAAAAAGTATGGAAAATTTTGTATGTCCACTTAGTATAGTTCAGCACTGCTGTACTCTGATCCAACCTTTCTCCCAATCTTCTGACATGATTTGATGCTGCAACTGATCTAGGTTGAAGAAGAAAGTGTGTTTTTCTCTCATCAAGAAACAAACTTTTGAAAGACTGTTTTAACAATCTTGCCAGCAATGCTGTTAATTTTAAGAAGTCTGTAGTCTTAAGAAATTCAAGGCACACACAAAGCAGGGAAAAAAACCCTAATACTTATTCTATTACTGAATAATTTATTGAGGAACCATATTGAAATGTCTAACAATTACATGGCTTATATACATTATCTAATATAAAAAACTTGACAGCACATTAAGAAAAAAGTTGCACTCCAAGGAAAGACATGAAAAAAAATTAGCGGATCCCTAAGCTTTAAAATTTCAATTTCCTTTCTAGTTCCCTTTCTGATCACAACTGCAACAAATTCAAAACAATCTTTAATGTATAGTACAATAGCACACAGTTTGAGTAGGAAATTTGGAACAAATGAAAAATGTAATATAGTGAATTTGCATTTACTTTGTTCACTCTCTGTAGCCTGTGAAGTTGCCACGCTCAATGAGCTCACTAAATTCAAGTGCAAATTGTAATTTTCATTTTTCTCACTAGTAAACAGCATAGAGAATTACAGAGAATTTAAAGCCATTACACAAAAGACAACCAGTTATACAAAGACACTACCTATTCATTACATCCCTACAGGGTTTGAACTGACTACTATCAATAAAAATGAATATGCTTGGAAATAGAAGTTTAAAGATTTTAGACTTGACATATGAGTATCACAAAGAGGATACAGCACTATGAACAGCCATGAGTTTTGGAAGAAAGATACCAGAGATTAATTAGGGATATGAAAAAACTGTCCTCATGCAGGAAGAGGAAGAAAGTGGGTATAATGGATGGAATAGGGTTTATTGTTACACACTTTGTACAGACTCCCGTGGTGACTAAGCAATTCCAAAAAAGTGCAAGTTTAGAAAGACAAGCGAAAGTAAGTTACCTCTCCAGTATAACTCTGGTAAGAATCACATGAAGAGTTGAGAATTAGCAAGAACTTTGACATCAACAGTCTCAAGTTGGTGCTGAATTGCTTTTGCTAAGACCACACAGAGTTTGAAAACATATAACGTGAAGTCAAGTATGTCCTAGCAGCCTTCATGCCACTTCCTTAAGAACAGCCTTAACAAATTTCAGAGTGAAATAGGAAACCTTTCCATCTTTAAGAGACAAAGCAGTATACGCTGGAATAAGCTTTTTGGATCATTCCAAGGTATCAGTTGCAGATCTGAGTTTCGGTTTTCAAGTACATGAGCTGTAACTTGGCATACTGTAAAGAAGAGCTTTTCTAAAGTTTGGATGTTAATTTGTTCTTACTTTCTAGGGTTCCAAGTTTAACTGCTAGGATTATATGTTCACATGCAAGGTCTTCAAGTTTAGTTCACATTAATGTTTTCTTTCAGTGGTCTAAAGCCAAGCAAACACACAGATTAGCAAAGGAAGCCACTACTCAGCAATAAACAATCAACAGAAAAAGCAATGCCCGAGTACATAGTTAAGATTCACTATGACAGTAATGATGACTGCATCCAACAAGATGAGGTAACAAAGGGTAGCAAGTTCAAGCACAAGATGAGCTTAAGCCTAAACAAGAATGGAATCACCTAGAGGAGAAAAAAGGGCACAGATACAAATAGCACAAAATCTACTCAAAAACTTAAGCACAGAGAAATGTTAGAATGATAAATAATGACTTTGCATTTATATAGCACCATCCATCCAAACAAGACAAAGCGCTTTACAAATATTAATGAATTGAGACACAGTGTCTTCAAAGGTATCCATATTCAATTTGAAGTGTGGTGTAACAGTACTCCAAAGAACACCACAGACATTTTTACTGCTTCTTTCCTATGCAGGCATTTCCTTATGAAACACCCCTGTTTCTAAAGCATTTATAAATTCCATGACACATGGTACACTTTTAAACTCTAGAGGAAAGAAGGCTCCAAAGGTGTATAATCAGTGTCTATAAATACTTATCCGGTAACAACAGAATGACAGAAAATTACTCCTATTCTCTAATGTCAGAATGAAGGAAAGTTTACATTTCAAAAAGAAGTGTGTTTAACCAGATGTTGCAGCAAAAGCTTCCATGGTTAAGTAGCAGCAGCAGCACTAGGAAAAAGAAAAACATTATCCAAGAATAATTCTAAGACATCAGCACTGCACTTAGAAAATTTTACATTAAATAACTACATTATAATAAATCTATAAGAAATGAGTAGACTTCAAGTGTACATTCTGGCCCATCTATCATTCTGAAATATTATAAACACTTTGAAGAATGAAAAAGCAGGAGGAAACAAGACAACAAACCTTACCCTCTGAGCTTTTGCAAGTTCTTCTTTCAACCGTTCATAGCCCTTTTCTCTTACTTCCAGTACAGATGGGCTCCGTAAGTGAGATAAACTGTCTGTACTCAACCCAAAAATATCTTCATTTCCTTCAGCAACATCTGCTACTGCAGTGCCCTGCAAAAACTCTCTCTCTACGTTATTGCTCTCCTTCCTGGCATTACTGTGATTGAATGACCCACTCTGGGGTCCAGAGGTAGAACAAAGTACTGCGTCGGTAACACTGATGCTGTAAAGAAAGCAATATAATTTTTATTTATATAATACATTCAGAGTACGTATTTCAGAAATGGCAGTAGTGATGTTGAATTATGGACACAATTTAATATTACAACATTGTAAACAATATTAAAATTTTATCTTCAATGAAGCAAATAGCTTATATGCAACAAACATCAACAAATAAAAAGACACATGGAATTTACCTGACACCTGGTGCTTCTCCACAATTCAGTTGTCTAGGAGATGAATAAACAGGTTGTGTAGGAAGGTCAGAAACATTTAATGCATTGGGTTGGATTGGTGTGGACACAACAGAAGGATGTGGTCGATAGATTACACTGGGTGAGGTAGCTTGTTCCTGAGTCCCTGGCTCATTTACTCCAAGAAGATCTGGTGTAGTAGGCGAAGCAAGGTTCACTTCATGAAAGCCTTCCAAGGGGTCACTGGCCATAATAAAAGCCTCATTATATGAACCCCTAAATGAAATAATCACACTATCAGAAAGTAAACAGGAAATACTTGATTATATCTGACAGCTATTTGAATTTAAAAAACACTCAAATATGTTCAGAGTACTTCGTGATAGAATGGAAACGGTGGACTACTCTTGCAAAAGTACCAACTTCAACCACCAAAAATGTTTTTTCCCATCCATTGTACGCCGAGTCCAGAAGATCTAATAGCAGACTCTGCATCTAAATGGATGATGAAATCAAGAACATATTCTACATCATAAAACAATGTAATTTTTAATATAATCCAGAGCTGTTTCATATAAAAGCAAATATATTTTATTCATGAAAGAGGGGGAGATCTGGAAATCACTAAAGAAAAAAACAATACTAAACCTAAAACTTCCACTTTTCATCTCAGTGAAGCAAATAATCTAGGACAGAAATCAATGAACTTTTAAATAGATTACAGTCCATACTGATTTTGGTTAAATTACTCATCTGATCTTTTAACAGTTCACTGAAATGACAGACTTAGCCAATAAGATTTCTCATGAAGTATGATGATGTATATTTAATACATCACATGATTAAGTGAACATGACAATTGTGAACAAGTATACCAAAAATATATTACAGGTAAAAAGTACTATGAATTGGCAATTTAACTGTCACAGTTTTGGGCTTTAAAGCTTTCCTATAACAGAGATGAAAAGCTTATTTTTGAGTTTAAGTAACTTTGGCAAATATAGCTGTTTGTTTTCCCCACAGTTCTTCTTAACTATTAGAAGCCCTATAATTACATGCTCTACATGACAATAAAGCCTGTTGGGTAGACAAATTAAAATGAAGGAACTGACACAGCTAAGGATATTTCTTCAAAGTTAAATTTCAAGAATGTTTTCAGTTCTACAGTGCGATTATTACATCACTGTTTTATATTAAATAAGCTAAAATATCTTTACAGTTCATCACCCCAGTTGAAAAATATCCATGTCACAGATCTCAAAGTCAGGTTCACATCTACATACACACTTTCCCTTTCTTTGTTCCCACCACTCTCTTCTTCTTCGACCACCAAACTCAACACCACTACACTGGCAACAACACCAAGCTGTCACTTCCAACTCCAGATTCTTTGGATACCAGTCTTCGCAACTAACTAAAGACACAGGCTCTGAACGTGGATGCAGAAGGGCTGCCTGGATGTCTTGCCTTTTCTACAGCACCTAGGAAAGTGCATCCAAATCCACAGAACAGAAGCAGAAATTGAGATCCACCTGAGACTAGAACAGAAACATGCTTCTGTCACATACTCCCTGCTGTTGACTAGTTCCTATTTCAAGTCTGAATGATGCATTGCTAGTCACTCTTAAAACTCACAGTCTGCCTTGATATTCAGTAGAGATATCATGGAACTTCATATTACCAGTACCACTGATTGTTTAAAGATGCAAACCCCATTGGGCTGAACTTTGCCATGCAAGTTTTGTTGTTTTTTTGGTTTTTTTTCAAAAAAAAGATTTTTAAAAAAATACTACTTAGCCTTTTCCAAGAATAAAAAAAGTCTCAAGAAAATCTTATTTGTTTTTTAATTTATTTTACTATTTCTGTACAAATCTTAGGACTACCGGTTTGGAGCCAGTACTTCAAGTACACAGAGTAAGCAACAGGTTAAAAGATGCACCATTGCATATATTTGTGACAATAAACACAAATTTGTCCACATTCTGAAGCCCAGAGGGCCATGCTGGCTCACACAGAGAAAAAACAATTGAAAGCCTACTTATTATCTTTCAAATGTGCAAATGCATTTCTACCTGTCCCTCTGGACCATCACAACAATTTACCCTAGCAAAATAGTATATTTGGGGGATGGATGGGAAGAATCTATCCTATCTACATGGTCCCATTCCTTTGAGAAATGTTCCACTTAACTCTTTTCTACAGCTTTTCCACCTAACCTGCCTATACCTTGTAGTATTTTTAACGGTAAAAAAAAAGAAAGAGCCCAAAACAAAAACATTATGGTATTTACAAGACTATCACTCTGCTTATATATTAAATATTGGCCTCATCCTAAGCAGTAAATAAATCCACACATAAATTCTCAGCTATCAAAAAACAAGCTCTTTCTGATACAGGAAGTAACAAAGTTTAAAAAGTTATACAAGTTATTCCTGAAAGAGCTGAAAATAAAGTCCCTCAGCTATATTTTTCTCACAGCCTGTCAAATGGGCACTCATAAGCAAACCATCTGTGTAAAACACTTTCCATTCACAACTTTTTTCTTTCCTAAGATTACTTCTCACTAGGCAGTGAGCAGGCAGAAGCTGGGTACACCATCCAGACAAGACAAAGAAGCCCATATTAAGTATCTTAGTTTCAAGATTCACCAACACCATTATGAAGACACATTACACATTAATGAAACCAAACATACATGCAAAAAGCCAGGTGGTTGTAAAATTAAAAGCTCTCTTTTGGGAAAAAACTCTTCAAAGTAATGGTAACCAAAAGGAGGAGGATTAAAAACACACACTAAATTTCAGTGTCATTAAAGTTTAGAGGCTTCCTTAAGGCTTGCAGGAAGGATTCATATTATTGACTAAGGCAGCAATGAACAGCCTTGCTGTGAAACATGAAGCGAACGGTAAGTGGACAGCTTTTCTAGGAGCCACGCTGGCTGTGTGCAAAAAACCCACACACTATTTGACACAGCAGTTTTTAGTAGTAGCTCTGCTACTGTGAACAAAAGCTGATATTCTGACATTTCAGGGCAGCACACATGCTAAATAAAATAATTACTTTTCTTAATGCTTTTTCTACCGGATTAATATAAGGTGAAAGCTTGGAACCGCATTAGTGCCTACCAAACGTGATTATTTTTGTCTTAGTTGATACAGTGCAATTAGGATCTCATAAAAATGCCAGGTACTGTAATAAATCAGGATGAAACAACAAAATAAATTCATTTCCTTATGCTTTCATCTGGAAATAATGCAAATTTGAAGGGAGCTGACAAAATGTGGCTTTTTATTACTTCTTCGCTGCCATACCTGCACTGCTGACTAACCAAAACTTAATGAGGAAACTATGCTCAAATCTGTTATTTTCCCTTATAATAAGCTAAAATGTACTACAAATAAACCAGTTTAACAACAGTCGGTTTAAGACTTCCTATAGCTTCTAAGAGAAATCAAGAACCACAAACATTTTTAACAGCAGTCAAATCAAAATGCTTAATCTAATTTTTCTGTCATAACTCTAAGAGGGGTTTAGCTACTTGTCTGAATCAAAGCACCCAATAACTAAATACTAAAAAGCTCCCTGAAAGGCAGTAATTTATTGTCCTTTGTTTCCTTTTGAAAAAAAAAAAAAAAAAATTGTTGAAAACCACCTACTACAAACTCTGGAGTTTGTCTTTCACAGATTGCTTTTGAATACCAGACACTTTGAAGATAACTCTGAACAATCTCCTGACTGATATAGCCCATTTAAAAGCAACACCAACACGAAACATTTCACATTTTTAGCTTTAATAGCAAAAGAGTACCATCATAACAGAATGGCTACCTGTTCGAGTAGGAAGAAAAAAAAATCCCCTAAGGAAGTTAACACCTCTAAACATTTTCACGAAGAGCAAATTCTAGTTAGCATTTGTCAAAACAATGTGCCTGTTAGCCACTGTAGTTTAACCTCCACGCAGCAGGCCTTTTCATATGTAACTGAGCCTCAAAGACTTCATTTATTAGACTCCAACATCTGCTTCAGCGGATTTGGGAGGGGTCCAGAAAGTGGATTTTTCCTCAAAACGACTGGCATTCGCCCACCACTGGCCCTGCATTCTTCTCAATCGGTTGAGGGGAAAAAAAAGAAAAATTAAGTATTTGGCATTATAGAGCCTGGAATGTAATATGTTTTAAACTATAAAGAACTCAGTAGGGAATTAAGAACAGTGGACTAATGAATGCCTTTTAAAGAAGCAGTTCAATTCAAACCTATCACATGCAAATACACAGTTTAAAATTTAAATTGTTGTAAGACATACACAGGCATTAATTTCAAGCTCAAAACTAATTCAATTACATCTATCCAGTATAAGGTATTTATGAGATGCAGGCACAGGACGAAGTTTGGTAGATTTTCTTTCTAAACTGTTTTATATTTAAGCTTAGCCAGAGATTTCAAGCAAGTTTAAACATCATTACCAATGCCAGCTGATTGAATGAACACAATTCAAGATTTGGCATAGGAATTCCTTTAAGGTTTGCAAAAAATAATTCCCACTCCTAAAATTTTCCAATTGTGATAGAAATTTCTGCTTCAGAAACCCAAAACAAAACTCTTTTTTTTTTTTTAGCCACTAACACGTGACAGAAAAAAAAAGCACTGGACTACTCCAGTCTTTACATATTCTACTTTTATTTACAAGTGACCTTATATCATATATTTACCAACCGATGATAAATTAGGCAAGACAGAAAACAGAAGGTAAATTGTAAGTTCAGCAAGTCTACAGAATTTAATAGCTAGCAGAAACACACTTGATTTAATGTGAGAATATTTTCTACTACATTACCTCTAGTGCTGTCATGTAATGCCATGATGGGGGTCTTCTATTTTTACTCTCACTTTATGCATTGAAAACACTATTTTGCACTGTTTTAAAAGAAACACAGTCCACTTCATAGGAGGATTTTATGAAGTTAAAAGGATTTTTGTTTTGATGAACTGATGATAAAAATCTTAAAAACTTTATTATAGATGTATCTTCAACTAATATAGGTACAGACAGCAAGTGTCTCTCTTACAGAAACAAGCAGCACACGAGATTCAATGACCTGTATTTATGAAGTGCTTGTGAAACTCATAAATAAACACGGTTTAGAGTCTGGTAGATAGTACACCTCTTACTAGAGAGAAAAGTTAGCGCTTTGCAAATGCAAAGAATACCACAAACTTGCATTATAAACAAACATTCAAAGAATGCTGTTCTGTTCACGAAGACTTTCAAACTAAGTTAATTAAACTGAAAATATTATTCTCTTTGCAGATGCTGATCTTTTTAAAGCAGAGCATTGTTCTGCCTTATCTTGGAAACAATTTCACAAGCCCATCTCAGGTTTAAACCTGATCACAAAGACTGCACTGTCATTCTTGCAAAGACTTGGACCTAAAGATCCTCTCATTTTCAGTTAACACTAAAAATATGCAGTAAGTAAACTTAAACTTCAGTAAAATTACCATTAATTTCCTGACATTGTATCTGCAAATGCATTTAAAGAAATATTTTGTTAATTTATTAGAAATGGTTAGCATATCAGTGCTAATGAAGTCTCTAATACATGTTTTGACAGGTTACAGTAAGAGAATATTTTACATGCCATATTAAAAAGGATCTTAAAAATAAAAATCCAAAGTACACATCTCTTTTCTGAGAAAATCCATAAACCTAAGTGGGACAGTGAGTGACCAGCTCATTTGGTATTGTACATGAATTTTTTAAACCAAGCCGATAAAAGCTATGAAAATAGCTGCAGTCTATAATCAAAATGCTTCTTGTGACTGTTCTGTTCTCCTACAGAAAAAAAAAAAATCCCCTTTTAAGTACAGCATAACAAGACAGATATTCCACTCGCAGCTGTGAGGTGCACTCCCATTTGTTATTTATTAAAAGCATAATGGGAACAGTAAATTATTTATCCTTCTTTGCTCACTAGGTAACATTAACCAAGCACAACGGATGAATGACTGCCAAGACACAAATACAGAAGGCCAAACTTTAACTCTTCAAAAACTCATTAAACAGATCTATAATAGAAACAACAATAAAAATATTAAAGCAACAAGATTTCAGGTTTTGCCTTATAGTGAGGAATACAAATACTTGAACAGATGGTAGCTGCCAATACATACTTCTAGTCTGAATAACCTTACATCTGCTTCAAAACTGAAGCTGATAATTTCAGTTACAGCAAGTCTGTAGAAGATTAATTACTTTATCTATCTAGATAACTGTTTTTGAGACTTCCTAAGAACATGCTTTAAAATGAACACTGCAAACAAACCAAGCAACATAAAACTTAGTACATTATCCGCAAACAAAACAGACAACGCTTTCAAATTCATGAAAACACTGTAGCTTTTTGTCAGCAAGACAAACTCTGAGGGTATCATTAACGCTTTGGTCACTCTGTGTTCTCCTACTTCCAAAACCCTGCAACTCTCGGGGAATTAGTGGAGCATTAACACTCTGGCAGCACAAATTTCTGCGTAGATCATGGCCTAAAATCAATTTGTAACCAAAATCTACTTTCTAAGCCTTACTGTCCAACACAACTACATTAGAAATTAAGGCTAACTCAAATCTGCTACTTAACTACTTCAACTTACAAAACCACCTATTGGCGACTAGGTATGACCCTCAATATTGCTCGACAGACTATAAAGCAACCACAAACGCTACAGGAGAGCGCAGCCCCACTGTCCCACAGCTCAGAATGCCACTCCGGTCCCTGCCCACGTTGCTCTGGCACCTCGCGAGGGAGGTGAAATCTGAGAACCCCACGACAGGCCCTGCCCGGCCCTCCCCCCGCTTCTCTCGCTGCCCCTTTCTGTGCTCTCCCCTGATCCGCACCTGCCGCCCCGCCGGCCGAGAGCTCTGTGAGCGCAGGCGAAACGTTCAGCACTAGCTCAGCTTCTCCTCGCATCCCTCCTCTCCTGGGTCACTGCCGCCGGGCCGCCCTTCCCCTCGGGCCCCGCACAGGCACTACGTGGGGAGCGCGGCAGCTGCTTCGACACGCCGGCCCCGGGCATGCGATGGCTCTTTGTCCGCCGCCTCTGCCTCCCCCCGGAGCAGGTGCTGCCGGCACTTCCCGGGGTGATCCCTGAGAGCTACTTTTGCCCAGTTTTGCCTTCGACCGCGACTGGACCGGGGGACAAGCGCATCCCTGCCGCCGACTGCCCCTTCCGTGCCCACGCAAGCCCCGACGGAGCCGGGGACGCCCTCCCGCCGCAGACGGGCAGAGCGGCACGGCCCGGGCCGTCACCTGTCCCCACGTTCTTCCAGGC
>WEKY01025721.1:20951-85107 GCA_013390045.1 Picathartes gymnocephalus
GGCGACAGGAAGCGGCGGGCGCGCGGGGCCTCCCCTCGGCACCCGGGCCAGCGGGTGAAAGCGCTGAAACGCTGCTGCTCTTCAAAGGCAGGCGAGGACAGGGCTCTTAAACTCTTTGCTGCCAAAACACAAGGAAGTTAGTAATCCTTTGTCTAATGGTATGCGGTAACAAAGGCACGGGATTGCACAATTAAAAATGAGAAAATGAAAGATACGCCAGGTGATTATCCAGCAATTTTCATTCATGGGGCATGCACTGCTTCAAATCAGTTTCCAGGCCTCCCGAATGTATGTCATAATTAAAGACTGAACTGTACACACGAAATTTCTGAAATGAGGCCATGTATAGCGCTATAAAAGGACTCACTTGCTAAGGAGAGGTGTTTTTGCAGCTCCAGTAGTTTGATAAAGAATGATTACTACTGTCTCTCATCTGGGCTTGCCCTAAGCCATCCCCATTGCCACCATGACACTAGCATGGTACTTAATGCACTTGGAGTCCTGTTCTTTACCGTTCTATGTGCCTTATGTCCTTAAAAGTGACAGGCAAAATATTATAAAGCTGCTATATATAAGACTCTGTTTCACCACTGGTCTGATTACAGTGCCAAAAAATATGCTTCAAGTGACAGCTGTATTGGCTGGACCATGTACCTTCCTTGCGGTTAGTGCAGCTGAACTGAGCTGTGTGCTGCACGGTGAGGAACTTGAGCAAAAAACTAAGGTAAACAAGACCTTGTCCCATTCATCAGTTAAGGAATCTAGGCCGCATTCCAGTCAATAATTGAAACTTTAATTATCTTGACAGCTTTCCACTGAATGTGAAAGAATCCTGTTTGGCCAGTCCTGCAGGACATAGCCACAGACAAATAATGTTCTCTGTGGCACATTCCCCATGGCATCCACCAAGCAAGAAGTTCATTGAGAGCAAAATAATATGACAAAGATGATGTCAAAAGGCAAATGTATCAATGCCATTCCTCATAAACGCAGTACCTATAAGTACTAATATCTTCTAAATTACTTTCCGGTATGCAATTCTACGCTGACTGCAATGGGGCTCAGATAGGAAAAATGGCTACAGAAAGTCATCATCTACAGCTTTTCTGGAAGCAATCTGAAAACCAAGAAACCAAAGTGCAAAAATTGGGATATTCAAACAGCAATATAACTTGAAGTTTGTTGTAAAAAACCCAAAAGAGTGGAGATGTTCAGTATAAAGACCTTGAAGTTTAAATTATTTAATTTGCTAATATTGACATGAAATGGAACCCAGGCAGTGCTATCTGAATACAGGTTTGACAAATTAGATGCATCAGAAAGTTTTTTAAAATCATGATTGCAAAGGAGACATGACAAGTGGAATCAGAAGTTGAAAACAACCTATTAAGACATAGTAAACCAATGAGAGTCTATAATTAGGATCTGTAATCCTATAGTTCTTAATCCTGTACAATGACTGTGCTTGGCATGACAATCTGCTGTTTTAACCAGATTAGACATCTTGCATTTCAAGAAATAAAAGCAGTACAGTTCCAAAGACATTTGACTACTAAAATTAATCGCCAACATATTTATTTTGTCAAAGTACTCCTGTATTTTGCTGTGTGTAATACTTTAAAGAGTCAGGCAGCAACAAACCACAGAAAGCATAATTTACGTGGTTAAAATTAAAACCTGAAATAAATTGAATAAATAAATTGAATTAAATCCAGAGTTATAGTAAGAGAAGGAGCATTTTGGGGGGGGCTGGGGGAAAAGAAAAAGATATTTTAGAAGTATATTTTTATCCAGCCCTTTGCTCCTTCCTGAGCTGCACATCAGTGTCAGGACAGAGCTACTCCTCCAAGCATCATGAACTGAGAGCCAAGGTCACCCATGAGGGCACAGCTCAGGGCAGGGCCAAGTGGCAATAGCAACGAGCTTTGTCATATACCAGTGACCATCACCCAAGGTAAGACGTCAAATCAATCCAGGATCCATTCAGGAAGTCTTGTCAGGAAGAGCAGGAGGCAGTACTGGAGACATGTATGACGTGTGTGCAGACCTACACCTGTAATGTAGGTCTGAGGTTCAGCCAAGCAAGGATGGGCCAAAACAGACTCACACAAGACAAAGTACAGTTCATCTGTTTCTTTTGAGCTCCCTAGTGTGGCTAAATGCCCCAGATCAGAAATTCCCATTCTCCAGCTAGATAGAACACTGAATAGGTATCTTGGCACAGACTTGGCTGGAGCAGTCTATGTACTAAAAACTGGGTCTCACTTGTGTAGCTTCTCTCCAGGCATACTGATGCAAGGTGATAAAAATCTTTGCAAACACTTCCTGCGCTGCACAGAGTCCCCCTGAACTGCAGCTCTGCCTGTCAATGTCTTGTGTCACATTTGAACAGTCTGTCTGAGAGACTGTATCTTCAAATGTGGTTGTTTCCTTTCCTAATACTTACATCCCACTCAACCTAAGAAACCTGTTTCAGGGAGGAGAAAACAGAAGAGATAAAGATGTTTTGCAGAAGGTAGTCCCAGACCATGGCAGGGGTCTCTGTTGAAGGCAAGGATGGCTGCAGGACTTTAAAAAAACCAAGTACGTTAATTTTTCTTTGATCTGAATTAAGTTAAAGTTTCTCATCTATACACAGAAGCACAAATGCCAGCTAATGTAATTTTTTCCCCTACAGGTTGGGAGGAATAAAAGAAAGATATGGTTGTTCTTTTTGAAGATGTTCAAGTGTTTAGTAGGGGAGGATCTCCCAACAATTTCCTGGATAAATAAAGCCCTAAAACTTATCTCTATGTTGCCTGCCTTGTCCAACTAAGAGAATGTTAAAACTGGTGAGGTCTGAGTTATTTTTCAAATCTACCCACTAAAAAAAAGGCCCAGAATTGCAGAAAGTAAGCAGGATTTATATTAAATGCACCTGAAGCTCTTTCTCAAAACTTCCAATGGTGAAAGACAGAGCAGCCCCCCTAAGCAGTGCATTCCAGTGCTGAACTAATTTTGGAGTTACAAATATCTTCCAAAGCCTAACCTCATCTGCTTTGCTGCAGTGTAGAAGAGCTAAGGAGCTAATCTCAGTGGATTCAGGAAACAGCAAATTTCAGGGCATTTAATAGCATCATCTATGCCCTCAATTTTGTCAAAGGATAAACAATTATTTTAATCTTTCATCATAGGTGATGTTTTTCAGACCTCCAATTGTTTTTATTGTTCTCTCTGGGTTTCTTTCTGTGGGTCTTTACCAGAACACTACTCAATTCCAGGCACAGCACTCCAACTGAGGTCTGACCAGCACTGGCTTTAAGATATCACATCTGCTTATACATCCCAACAAAGATCCTTTGCTTATTCTCTTATGGCAGCAGAACACTGCTTAACCAGTCCTTCTCCAGCTTGTGTATGACCTCACTTGCGAATTTTCTTCTATGTCCACTGATTCTTACTGAATTCTAATCTTGTTCTGAAAAAAAAAATTTAAGACCCTTCATATCTTGCAGATTTGATAAGTGCACTGCCTATTCCATCAGCCAAGTCATTAATTAAAATACTGCATGTTATCAGATCCAGAATGATCCTCTGAGCTGAGATACTGCTCTTGAAAAATTGACCTTCTAAAACCATGGTTTGAGCAGGGTTTTCATACCCATCTTGTATTGTTTTTACAGTTGTTTATGCTGGACAGCATGCCCCTCCCTTTCTTATGAGATGTCACAGGTGGGAATTTCAAAAGCCTTACCAAAATCTATCTGTATCACATATATTGATTCCTATTTGTCTTCAAATGATGTGCTAAAATCATGCAACAAATAGGTTGCAGCATCAAAACCTCAAAGTGCTTCACACTCTTCACCTCTGTTATCAATGTTATCACCTCTGTTGTCAAAGCACTAAATTGATGTCAGAAACAAGAGCTTAAAATAATATCTAAAAAGGAAATGCTCATTTAAGCCCTGTATTCATTAATTGAAAGTCAAGGCTTGAGTACTGAAAAATATAAACTTGGCAAATAAATTCCTTTTATACATAACATATATCTATACACAACTGGAAGAACTCAGTGACACAATATTAAAACAATGGCACATTCTTTACTGATTTAAAAAAAATAAAGCCACAACAATACTTTCATAAATACACAGAACACAGCCAAACCAGGGAAGATACAAATTAATAAAGAACACAAATTCTTCATTAACTATCAAAACGACAAGGATTAAAAAGAAACTTCCCCTTAAAGCACGTTAGATTACAATTGTCCTGTTTGACCATAAGACTGATTCTGCAAACAAGCTGCCCAACTAGACAGATTCTGCTGTTGAATATGAAACAAATAATGCCTCTAGATTTTTTTGAAAGTGCTTATAAATGTAACAATACTAAGTAGAAGAAACATAAAAACAGAAATGGCCTTACCAACTTATGCAAGGACTGACATGTGGCTTCGTTTATCTTTAGCAGCAAGCCAGGGACGGATCCAGAGTGCAATTAAAAATAGTACAACATGTTCATCCCTAGTTGGAAGACAGCAGAGATACCAAACCTGAACTCAGAAATCAGAAAATAGAAATACAAAATACATTTTCACATGAAAGTTAGCTCTCCAAAAATCCAAACAATCTTTGTAGCCCCGACAAATCTGTTGTTAAAACTCAAGAATTCTTTTACTTGATGAGATTCCAAAAACAGCTCCCCCAAATACTGAAAAAAAGCAGTGAAAGGCATCAGGTGGGAATTCAGGAATTCTGTGATTTATTCACAAGCCTGCTTTGGACCTGAGTACCTTCCCTGTGCCTTAATTTTTCATCTCTTAATGAAATTCATGAAACTTCTTCCTCTTTCCCCATAACACATACTCACATGATAAAGTTTAAATAATTTTTCAAAGGTCTTCATTCTTTCAGATTGAAGTTGCTATGGAAATGGAATATGTGGCTTTAATGGGCTGGGTTTTCTTTATTTTTGCTCAATGACACAGAGATTTAAAATCAGACTTCAGTCAAGCCTGCCAGTTATTGCTGAGTTCTGCTCTATGAGGTGAAGCTGATCTTATGGAGAAGTTTTTACAGGTACCAACCATTTCCCTGTGTGATAGAAATACCATTTTATTCACCTTCTGTTTAGAGTTGCCTAGTTGGTATGGGCATCACTCCAGTGGGCACAGGAATGCCTCCCAATTTAGAGTGGCCTTTTCTTCTCCTTGTCTTCTTCTGTCGTCTCCAGCTTGACACACTCATGATGCCAAGGCTCTGCAAGTTCAGTGCAGCAGAGAGGCACTTCTGAAAAGTAATCTGAATTCTTTATTCAGTTGCATAGATGGTAAGAAATGCTGAAGTAGTATTGAAACCAGAGCAGTTTCAGTTGCACAAAAGAAAGGGATTACTGTTACACTTCCCAAAGTGACCTTAAAAGTGCTAGACCTCCCAGGAGTCTAGTCTCCAGTATCATATACATCTCTGTTACCTTGATTGGAAATGTTCCCTCACACTCACCGTGGTAGGAAACATTTTCTGTCACCTCATTAAAACAGTCAAAGCATGGCTTTACCCAGAGGAGATTGAAGGATAAATTCCCCAGCTAGCACCATTCAATGCCTGTGCATGTTCTGGGCCACACACTAGCTCAGCAGCAGCACAGCAAACAGAGGGTTTGTTTCATCTGCTCTTGGCTAACAGATTGAACCTCATGTCTGGGGAAGCAGTGAGACTTTACGGGCTGTTCAGGCATTTTTTTTCTAAGTAAAAAGTTGCAGAGAGCAGAGAATGAGAGGGCTTGTTGAAATTCAGATGGAAATGATCAGGCTTGTTGTCCATAGAAAAAGGTTAGTTGTTTATCTCTGTTGGTTCACTAAACACACTGCCCTTTTTCCTGCATGCCACTTGCTTTTTTTACACTCTTTCTGGTTTTTTCCCCTCTTAAGTAATATCCAAAAAGTGAACAAATGAAGTTGTGAGGGGAATGTGTAGCATTGA
Organism: Picathartes gymnocephalus; assembly: GCA_013390045.1. Taxonomy (NCBI): domain Eukaryota; kingdom Metazoa; phylum Chordata; class Aves; order Passeriformes; family Picathartidae; genus Picathartes; species Picathartes gymnocephalus. The sequence goes on from WEKY01025721.1 coordinate 26,918, forward strand.
AGTATTCAAGAGAGAAAAGCCAGAGTCAGCTTTAATACAGGACTGGCAGGATCACCTGCCTGATAGAGTAAAGTCCTCAGCTTTATCCTTTTCATGTGTGTATTACTGCTACTTTGAATACCAGAATATAGTATTAGGGTTCTTTGAAATAAAACTAGTTAAATGAGACAAAACTCATGTGAACTGTTCCCTTTACAAAAAGAAATTAATGATGGTTAGCCATCTCGATGTCATCCTTTTTTAGCACAAATGCCAATAAACCTATTCTCACAAACAGAGCAACAACAACTATTCCAAATTCTTTCCAGACAATAACTAACTCAAAAGAACTCACCTTTTCTAGACACATTTCCCTGGAAATGCTCTTCTCTTCTTAGTTACTATCTTATTATTGGAATCTCTTCTGTCTTATCTTTCCGTTTGTCTCTCATAAAAGCAGATACACTAACAAATCTCTCTGCCCAAGAGACTACTCAAGAAAATCGGCCATCCTTACAGTCCCGTTTGCATTTGCTGGTACCATGACTCTAAATTTTGGGTTGAGGTCCCCTTTAATTTGAATAGAGATAATGAAGGGTGTACTTTCTCCCATCAGTTGCAGCATGGTTTAATCACGCCTCTAGCAGTGTTATATATGGTGAATTGCTCCACAGTTTTGTACCACTCATCACTGCATGGTGTTACTATCTTAAGCAGTAAGGTGGATTTTCATATACACAAAACAAAATATAATCATATGAAGAATTTCTCCAAATAAGCAAAGCTGTCCTTATGAAGTGGGAGAAACAGAATGGCTTAGTTGTAGTGTTGTGTGCATCATCCATTTTTACATACTATTTCTATTACTGTTGTTGTTATTATTGTTATTGTTATTATTGTATTTCCATGCAGGGCACATGGGTCATCATTTGGTATTCTGAGTTGTAACATCCCTCACTGAAAACATAGGCCATTAAGCCATAAAAAGCATGAATTTATGAGGCTTCCATGATACCTCCAAAATCTTGACTGAGAGCACAAACATGCCTGTTGTGCAAAAAAAGATGCATTATTAACTCTAATATAGATGAATATTTGTGGTGTAAAATAAACAATTAAATGGGAGAAAATATTTGTCTTTCTCTAATTTAACTCCATAAAAAGTGCAGGAGACATTAGTATCTATTATCAAGCACAGACTATCAACTATCAGTATTCTTCAATGTCCAGAACAATACAAAAATTTTTTAACAGAATTTCTTCATTAAAAAGAAAATAAATTACAGTTTTGCAGAATCTGCATGTAAAAAAAGAGAATGATTATGCAAATGGCTGTGCAATCAGCTGCATTTTTAGGTAAGCAAAGAAATTGTCGAATATCTAACATTTGATAATGTGCAAAAAATCATTATTTTCAAACCAGGGTTTCAAAACTCTGGTCATATTGCAAAGCAGAATGACACTGACTTCAAAAAGGCAGTCCGTAGAGCAAAATCAAGCATCTCTCCCTCTGTGATTGCCTTTTAACCATTTAGCTTTCACTTAAGCTTTGCTAGAATATATTAAATAACCTACCCAGACTGTTTCAGATGAACATGATAAGGAGCACTTTGAAGACCTAAGTCTTAAGTCATGAGAAAGCTCTCCCAGTCAATCCAGGCACTGGCTTTTGAATCCAGTTCCTGGACACCTTATTCCTGGATGCATTGTTGATCTCATCTTCTGTCTGATAAGTCCCATGGTGACATTGTGTGTCTGTGCCTTTTGCCAGTAAAACGATTGTTGAGGCTGATAAGAGTCACAATAATAATATTTCTAATAGCAAACTCAGCACTACTCCATAACAAATGATGTTTATTTCATTACAAGGAAGTTGCAAAGCATAGTATTTTTGATTGCAGTTTTACAGTACTCAGGGAATTAATCTGTCAGGACAGCAGGCTTTATCCTGCAGACAAATTCATTTGTAATCCTCTCAAGTATTCTACCATGTGACTTTAGGAGATAAAAGAGCCTCCTTTAAAGTATATTTCCATAACCCACATTGAGTGATGCTAAGTACAGTGGTATCTCTCCCACTAGATTAACTTTTAATTATTGCAATATCTCTCATGGAAGAGACTGTAAGATAGCACAGCAAGTCTCTATACATTCATTCTATGGGCAGAGGACATTTTATGTTAATTTACTGATTTATTTAAGAGAGAAATACCAGCAGCAAGCGACAGTAAGTAGAAAAGTATAGCAAAACTCAATATATTCTCATTTGAAAAAATCTGACAGCAGGTTCTTTAATACTGCTCACTTCCCAACACTTAAATTATTCACTTCCATTCAAAAAGAAAAATTCTTTCATGTTGTTCAGACCATATTATAGCCTATTTTTTATGACATTTCTTTGGATATTGGCATTATGTGTTGTTTCAGATACTGAAACGCTTGCTTGAAACTTCACTAGCACATGATATGTATTAATATCTCTTCCAGAAATCTTCCAGTATAAATGGGCTCAAAAATCAAGAGGAAAGAGAAGTCGGAAGCATAAATATATTAAATAATTTTTATTTGATGGATTTCTATTATCTGTTGCACTCAGCTGTCTTCTTAAACACTCATAGATGATACTAACAGAAACCTGTCTTGTTACACAGTGCTAAAATGTTTTTGTCTCTCATATGTGTTCAAAGTACAGCAAGAGAAAATGAATGCAAAATACATCGTTATCAGTGATCATTAGTAGAACTGCATACAGAAAAGAACTTAGGAAAATTATTTTTGTAGATGAAACCACATTTCCCTAGAGGGAAACCAAGGAAGAGAGGTAAAAACATTTACTATCTTTGGAAATATCCAATAAGGAACTAGGGACACCTTAGAGATAAGAAAAGGAGTACTTCCTACGAACCAGTCACAATGGAGCTACACAGCTGGAAACCTGTATTTAATTCTACCTCTGTAAACATAGGAGCTCTAAATCTCATGTCTTCTGCAAAACAGCTCAGAGCCAGCAGAGCAATCTCAGCCACTCCAATCTGCAGGAAAACTGAAGAGCTGCCAGGAAAACCACCTGATACCCACTGGCACACAGAGGTGCTATTATTTACTGCTCAGTGAGACCAGCAAACCATTATGCTCAGCAAAGAAAAATGTTTTAGGTCTAAGTAATTACTTTACCAGTGACCTTAAAATATCCCTGTTGTTAAGAATTTTCCTTGCACAGGGCAGTCTCTGTAATAGGATCAGGCAGTATGTTTCTTCATGCCAAGTCACTGAATGCTAAAATGATTTGTCATCTTTTGCCACAGGCCACTGCCTGACACACGCATGCCACAGTCTAATATCTCGCCTGTCTTGACATCAAAGTATCTTCTTTTGGCCATTAACAACAAGAAGAAAGGCAAACAATGGCAGAAACTTCCACTCTTTCTGGGAGAGTTTTCATTAAATAAATGGCTTCAAATAGGTTAATGGGACTAAGGTAGAGGGGGAAACCTTTCATCATAAAATGAATTAAATCTATAAATCTTGCTTGTTCTCTCCCCCTGAATTTTTCTTTGTTTACTTCACAGTCACATTATTTCATTTTCTGTTGAAGTTTATGACAACATTATATGATATCTCCTGGGCTTTCACAGTCTATCACCTTTTACAGCTCACTCTTAATGCCACGGGTCATAAAAGACAGAGTTCATCTCACTTTACAAAGGGGAAGAGGGAAAGAAATCCTGTGTAAAACCTTCAGTTGCAGAAGGGTTTTCACATGCTGAAATATACAATTGTCAATAGGTCCACTGAGACTTTTGGTAGCAGCAACTCTGCCTGTTTTGAGGGATGAGTGGTTTCTACGGCATACCCCAGAGACCTGATTTCCCAAATCAAATTAGTAAAGCAGAAATGCAGCAGAAACTGTGCTCCAGGGTGGGACCAAGCTGCAGCTGGGGCACATTTTCAGGTTTGGTGAGGTTGTCTCTGATCTCCCTATTTAGATGTAGTTAATCAGTGCTATTCATTGATGTGTCTTCACAGAACAGTGTTAGAGACATATCACTTTTCAAGACAAGTCTCAGAACAAAATGCTCCCTTTTTGTCCATCCCATTTTGGAGGAAATAAAATGAAAAAAAAAAAACGGTATTGCCAGCCAAAACCATTGCAAGATTCTTCATTCAAATGAAAGAGGTCCTTCCGATGGCAAGTGGCGTTATAATTATAGACTAGAAAAGAGCAAGATCAGCAGCTGCTGCTGCTGCTGCTGCTTGCGTTTGTTCCCTGTGTAACTGACATGACAGAGTACTTGGCAAAAACAGACTTCCAGAAGTGGAAAGACATTTTAACCCCTGTTCTTGTCAGTCCACTCCTCTTAGGGCTCAGCAGCAGCAACCCCTTGCTTCAGGTTAAGGGTAGAGCAAGGTGATTATTGCGGATCTGAAGGCGACTTGGTTTAGGACGTCTGAGAAAGAGGAAGGGTCCAGGATTTGCCTTTGGGCTTGGATTGCTGAATCAAAATAGCAGGTCAGTGGATACAGTACAAGCTGAATATGTTTTTATAGTTGGCTTAACTCAAATCTCTCTCACTCGCTTTCTCTTCTATGCTGTAAACTAGAAAATAAGGTGAACAATGACACGGGGTAGGTCTGCATAGAGGTACTATTTATTTATATATTCTGTAGCAAACCTTTCATGGTCAGTTAGGAAACACTGATGGCTGTTGTTTTGTACTGTGGTTTCTCGCTGAATCCTAATGCATCCTGAAATTGTCAGCCGGACAAAAATCCCATTTACAGTTGGGTTCAATATTAATGGAGAGGACACACATATTTTTAGCTGTTTATGCCTACAGTCTTCTGATGATCTTAGCAAAAGTGGAGTAATTTATAACTCACATTTCAGTCTGTGCTTGAGAAAGATTCAGACAGGAAATAAACGCCGAATAAAAGAAAAAGTGGCATCATAGATATGAGTCAAAATCTCTACGTGCATCAAATGGGCATAACTTGTGTTATGTCCCCAAAACTCACAAACCCATACTAGCAAAAAGCCTGGCCCTATATCTGCTGATGAATTTAATGGCAATATGATAATTAGGAATGTTTTTCATGACAGCAGTGCCTGTGGTATTTGTTCTAATGTACTCCATCCATCTTCAGCCCTGGCCAAAAGAGTGCTCAGGAAGGAATGTGCTGGGGGGCACCATTATGCTTTGCTCTTCCTGTCCATCTCAGTTTTAGCTTTTTAATTTCCTGTGGCCATAAGTAATGTAGGAAGGACTCTCTGCCAACATGCTGCCTGTGAGCTAATGGCTTGGGAGCACCAGAGAGTGGTGCAAGAGCCAGAGTCAGTGCAAGGCTTTATGCCAAAACTTCCCATTGCAAGGGGAGGCTGTACCTAAATAGTTGTTGTTGTTCTCAGAGAAAAAAAACCCCACAAATACAGATTTAAATTTGTGTTTGCTGTGTTGATAATTCTAACCAGAAAAACATGTAGCTGTCTTTCATGGCTTTGTATAACCTAAACTGTTCTGTAATCACCTAATCTGACCTGATGTATATTTTAAGATATTGAATTATATTATCCTGATGTCCCTGTATGAACACAATGATAAATGTTAAGGATAGCATTTGCTTAGCAGGAAGATAAAATAGAGTGTACCACAAGCAAGGCAAAAAAACCCCAAGGCACCAAAGCCTAAAATTGCTGTATGAGTCCCACTTTGCTCCATTTCAGAGGCAGAAAGAAAAAGCAGGGGCATCCATTGTCTTCCAAGAGTTTCTATTCAGAGTCAAGGGCATTGAGTAAGGTGCTGAGAGATGGCTGGAGTGTAATTAAGTGAAATACAGTTGTTAGAATCAAGCAGACAAATTGCATTTCATGGATAAAACTCTTCTCCCAGTCTAATGCATGGGGAAATACTCTTTAACCTGACTCCTATTATCACTACAGCTCTGCATTTGTGGCCAAAGTCCATCCACTAGGCCTTGCAAGACAGGATTTGCTTCAGGTCTGCAGAGAAGGGAGACCTACTTTGACCAGCTTAGCTACTGACCAGCTTCTGGCACTTTCCACTTTCCAGTAGCTGGGAGGAACAAATCCTTCCTGAACCTCCTATGCAGAAACCAAGAGTCATGTTTTTGACTCTAGTCACTGCCTTCCTGCAGAGCTGCAGATGCTGCGAAGGTGCTGCAAGAAGTCTTTTTTCCTCTGTGTCCCACAACAGAAGAGTCCACATAGAAAGTTTAACAGATGCCCAGATACCAGGGGAGACCAGCAGAACCTCTCAGCCCCTGTTTGTCTCAGTTATGTGAATTCTTCCTGAAGGTCATCTTCTGTCCTACAATTTACCCTCAGCTTATAGATCCTAAACAAGAGGGTGACTATCCAATCCCCTGTTCTGATATTTGGCTGCCCCCACAGTTAGCAATATTTGTTTTGTTTTACCCTACATTTGCCTATCTTCATCCTCTCATTGTGGCTCTGTGTTGTGCTGAGGGTCTGGGTTATTGCCAGGCTATAAGCCCTCCCTTTATCAGACACTTTTTCTAGATCTAAGTCCCTACATTCAGCCATTCCCACTGGAGATTTCCATTACAAAGTGGATATTTATGGGCAGATAGAGATACACTTGTTGGTGATATGGCTTAAACACATACTCCACAGCATCGATGGGCAAGATCTAAAGGCTCCTACAGCAATTCCAGGAAATACAGTGTATTTTTCAGCTTTTTTTTTTTACCTCGTACCGCCCCTATAGCCCAGCCACAGATTTCTTTCATTTTTTATAAAGCCCCACTTTTGCTAGAGAATGGACATCTTTGCCTCCATTTTCTTAAGCATTTCATCCTGACCACAAGATTTTTAGCAGAGAAGACTGCATTTCCATGCATGCCAGTCAGACAAGTTGGTTCTTGCATTAAACTTCTTGGAATACAACAATGACAACAAAACATTTAAAGGTCTGTGCCAAGGCTCAGGGACAGAAAAACTATCATTTGGATTCCAAAGACCAAAACCCATGCTTCTTAAAAAAAAAATACAAAAACACAAAAAATAATCTTCAGGCCCAGGCTGGCAAATATCGAGCAGTCATTCTGCAGAGGAAAAGAGACAACCTGTCATCAATACAAGGCTTATGATGTCTTTTCCCTGCTGATTCCCTTGGTGACTGAAATAAAAAGTGCTACTTTTACAGGTGAATTTTAATGGCTTACTTTATGATCTGCATCAGAGACACAACCAAGATGCACAAAGTACTTGTCATCTGTTAACTAGGAGTTCAGATTTTTCTCCCGCACCCCCAATAAATTTGCTACAGTAGCATCACAAAACTATAGACAAGAATCATATTTGTGATACACAGTACATTTCTTGAGATTTCATGTTTGTCTTAATTACTCTCTTTATTGCATTTGGTATAAAACTGCTTTCATCCACATTTGGAGGTAGGATTTGTTTCATAAGCACATGAAAGTTCCTGTAGCATCTCCCTAGACTGCATAAGCAAGTACCAAACCCAGCACAAAGTATTTACCTGTATATTTTCAGTTGTACTTTAATTACACTGTGTCTCACACTACCTACCTGAGCAGCCCTGTGGCTTGTTTTGCATGGCCATGCAATGCTGAAGTACTGATGAGTCAGTCTAGCTGCCAAGAAGAGAAATAGCAGCGTTCCTCAGCTGATTTCAGCTGCTGTCGTAACTGTTAATGAAAGAGGCAGTCTCCAAATCTCATTTGGTTTTTCAATGATTATAATTACCAGAGCCAGCTAAAAATACTGGCTGGGATGTACGTGCGTTTGTGGAATTTAGCTTTACTTCTCTTACCAAGAAGCTGAAAAGTTTTGAAAAAAATTTCAAGGAAATTTGTTTCCTATTCTTTGCTCACACTAGAGTACAGCAAACTGAGTAAGCAAAGACTTCAGAAGTGTAACATGTCCCTGCCACTGCCACCCAGAAAGGTGGCCACATTCAGTGCTAACTGCTGGGTTTGGGTGGTCATTGATGTAAAGCCCAAATACAGCCTTGCATCAGTCAATCTGCAGGTCTCAACTGTAACTTGAGCTTGTAACTGCAAGATTTTTATTTTTCCCTCTCTTTCTATATATATATATGAACACAAACACCATGTATTTATGTACACATACTATTATATATTTAAATTTACATGTATATCCGTGTATCTATCTATACAAGGGTACATTCAGGTTAGGATACGCTGTCTAAAATGTTGTTGGTGTCCTTCTTTTCTACTGTTTCTAGGCCCAGCCTCCCACAACGATGACAGTCACTTATTCCAGCAAAGTAGCAAATGCCACTTTCTTTGGATTTCACAGATTACTCCTAAGGTGGAAAGGCAGCATCTACAAATTGCTGTACAGAGAATTTCTTGTTTTTGCTACTCTTTACACAGCGATAAGTGTATTATACAGGTACACTCTTTCAAATTCACATCTCATTAAATGTTATACTGAAGTTTCAGACTTCCTAGTGTTAGGCTGATGAATGATTGGGGGAGGTTACTATTTATTTATTGTCTTTTCCTTGGACATTTTCTAATGTACTTACCTGTCCATGTTCATTTTAAGGTTCCGGAGGAAGTACGTAGAGTGTCAATGCTGTTCATCATATTCAGCTGATTGTACTTTTAGCCTAGCATTGAACAACCATCCTACTGAAGTTAGACTAAACAAAAACTCAGAGCTAGCCTAGGGTAAACAGCTTTTGTCATTCTGACACTGAGCTGTCAGTGGTGAGCGTGCCTTCCTGCTTTAGATCATAGGTATAGACCTTTTGTTCTCCCTGCAGAACTCTGTCTTTGGTTGCTTGGTGGGAATTTAACCTTGAGAGGTAATAATTTTAGAGTGAAATTATATAGCCAGGAAAAGCAAAGTTTTGCTTAAAGCTAGGAAGGCATGCAAACTTGACTTTTAAGATTGCAAAGAACCAAGGAAAATTTCATGGAAGCTGGACATGGTTATTATCTGTGTGTCACCCAGAAATGGGAGGAACACATTAGAAGAAGAATTGCTTTTTCCACCATGGTGTGAATTAAACACCACATGACAGATGCAATGCATCAATTAGTACAGTGAAACTTTTAATTGATGAAGTACATTACATAGAAGTATAAAAATTGTGGTTCAGTTCTTACTATGATCTGTAATTAGATCTCTGATTTTTATTGGAAGCAAGGAGAAAATTAGCTTCTGTTTTTCTGATTAATCACTATTTTTGTTCAATAATCTATACCTGTAAACAAAGAAAGAAAACCATAGCATTAATATGTGAAGAAACACCAAATTCTCACAGTTATTTAATCTAGTTTTACTGAAATATTAGGCAATTGGAAACCATGGTAAATACACCACAGAAAGCTTTCTATATGTGCTCCAGTTTTTATTGCACAATTGTAAGCAAAACCCACCAAATATTTGTTATGTGTTCCTTTTATAAGAAATCAAAGAATAACTGTAATGCTCACCTATACAAATAAAAAAAAATTATATTGACTTGTATTTCATTAGATATCCTTTCCCATGGGCAGAAGCTACTCCCATGGTCCATTTGCTATCATTTGATGAATATTTTCCTCATGCAAAATAAATACAGCCGTATTTTAATCTTGTGGAAAAGAAAAATTTCATAGGAGTAAGAATGAGAAACCTGTTGCAACAATGTAACATTTTCAAATCAGAGGAAATATATTGGTAACCTTTTGCAATTCAAGCAGACCTGAGTATTTCCATTAAGTACCACTCTGAAAAAGGAGAATAAGCTCTACTTGCAGACTTAGAGCTTGCTATCATCTTTGGTCTGTATGGGACAGCAAGCTGATTCTCCAGGTATATTGATCCAATTAGCAGTGCCAGTCAAATTAGTCCTGAGAAAACTACAGAGACCAACCAGGGAATAATACTCTTATCTCCTCCATCTTCTTTAATACATGTCTAAAGTGTTCAGCCCTTTAAGAATTCACTTGAAGACAATAGCCAAGGTTGCTCCCCAGACTGCACATATCTGATTATTTATATGTGTTTGCACTTAGTAGCTAGTGCCAGAATATTATGAAAGGACAGATACATTTTATTTTTGCTGCAGATTTTTTCTTACAGGTAGCCAAAAACGGTTCTTTGAAAAATTATCAATTTACTGTGACAAATATGCTGAACAAATCCCAGTAACTTTTGTGCTTGGTAAGTACCAGTTGAACGTGAAATTATTCTCCAACTCTGTCTCTCTTCAGGCATTTTGTGAATGTTGGTGCATGGAAGCATTTCATAGCTGAGGGACACGTAGGAGGTTAGAGGTTCACAATAAATCATCCGCTTCCAACAGGTCTCCTCAAGTTCAAGTTGCTTTTGTCACATCAACATTTATGCTCATGTTCTTAATATACTAACAAAAAAGGTTTCCATATATTTAGATCTAGGCACATATATCTAGATCTAGATAATGCCCACTAACACTGATACCTTGTACATGATCTTTCAATGAACTAAATTCACCCTATGTTTTATTACAGAAGAGGAAATTTGCAAGTTCATGGGTATGAGATCCTCAGCTGGAATGTACCATTACATTTCAATGTCCATTAAATAATTAGTATTTATTGCATTCTGGCTTTTGACATGGCTTACTGCATTTATTCTGGGAAATGTAGCAGCTTAATGATATGAACAATACTCTGCAAAGTAAAATTAAAGTAACTGAAATCCTGATAGGCGCTGCACTTTTTTCCTTCCAACCCTCAGGTTTCTATGTTACTTTGGTGGTGAATCGCTGGTGGAACCAGTTTGTGAACTTGCCGTGGCCAGATCGTCTGATGTTGCTCATCTCCAGTTGTGTCCAGGGCAGAGATGAGTATGGACGCTTGCTAAGGAGGACTCTCATGCGCTATGTGAATTTAACTTCTCTGCTGATTTTTCGCTCTGTCAGCACAGCTGTCTACAAAAGGTTCCCCACCATGGACCACGTGGTGGGAGCAGGTACCGTACTCGGCCTCCCCAAAATTGCTTTCCTTTCCCTCAGAGGTGGGGGCTCAAGGAGGGAAGGAGCCAGCCTCATTCTTTCTTTCCTGTGGCCCCTTGTGTGCCTCATACTAACCCACATCAAAGCAATCACCTTTTTGTTAGTGGCTTAAATGACATAACCTTAAGAATGCATCTTTAATGTTCTTAAAGTCTTCATCTAGCAACACCATAGAAATCAAATGAGTTTGACACTGTTATGTGAATCTTTCAGAGGCAATAGGCCTGCCCCAAACACTCAGGCGTATGGAGCAGGTACAACATTCTCTAAAGCCCAAAAAAATCCATAGTTGCAGTATAGCATGATGGTTATATGGGATTGCCTCAGTGTCTGGGATATGACATGGTCTGATGTTATCAGAGACAGATCTCTGCAGGCGCTTCACAAGTACAGCTTTATCTCCATTTTTATTTAAGTAGACTGCTTTTTAAATAGATTGCACATTTTAAGTGTTGTGATTTACTCAAAAAACCCCTCAGCTCCAACGGTTTTTTCCTTAAATCAAAAAACTTACCTTAAACTTAGTTTTTCAAGGATAAATATACTAAGTATTAAATATGTCTTTGTTTTCTATTTCTTTCAATAACACAGTGAGTGTGATGATGGTGAAGAGAGTTCAATCATGTAACACTTTGATTGACTATCAAGGACTGACTGCTCAGTATTTAAAGGCAAGGTGTGGCACTGTGCCTTCTGACTGGCATGGTCAGCATCAGAGGTAGAACAGCAATGAAAAGATATGGGGATCCATTCCAAACAGAAGTCATGTTTTCTACTGAATGTCTTGAATTTCTTAAAATTGTTCCTTTGGCAGAGATTAGTAAGCAAAGTTGTAGCAAGTTAAAATATGCAGTGTCTATATACATATACTCATTTCAAATACATGTGAGAAGCTTTGGACATTAAAAAAAAAAAAAAAAGCCAGGCAGAATGCACCAGTCTTACTGAAAAAAACAACCCAAACCATTTTTGTTGGATTCATTGAATTTTAAAGCTCTCTTCCTTGCGCTGTTCAACAAAACCATTTACCTGAGCCTGTGAGAGGTCAAGGAAGCTTCTGTCACTCTCCCCAGCAATCTGCTTCTACTACACACTGGAAAATTACAACATTTCCAGGCAGCTAATCCATCTTTGCCTCCCTATTGCTAAAGACAATCTGTTCCAAAGAGACAGAATGTCACAGCATTGTACCAAAATTGTAGACTAGAAAGCAAGTTTTGATTGTTGGTTTTTTTAGCAGTGAAAAATCTTCTACTATAAACTGTGTATATAAGTATAGAGAGTATAGTCAGCTCTGGATTTCAGTACTTATTTTGTAGGTTTTAATGCCTGTTGTGTTGCAGAATTTTTATTGATGTGGTACCGAGCATTTCAGGGTATATTTTGCTCCTATTAACATCCAGTGACTTCAACAATATTTTGCAATCATCCCCTCCCAAGCTCCCTGTGGCATTGCATATCAGAGTGCATGGAAGGGAGGCATTTAATACGAACGTGAACAGCACAAATCTGATACCTACAGCACAGTCATCATTGAAACAATTTGTGACGATTTTGTATTTTTCTGTCAAACTGAGAAGTGCCATGACATAACTATTGCTACGCACTTCTTTCTTCTGCAAATGAACTGCCTAAATTCATAGATTTTAAATTTGAGAACAGTGCCATGATAATCTAGTCTGACTCATCCATAACACAAGGCACAAAAGCTTGCTAGTGGCATTCTTTATAATGCTGCAATTTCTGACTGAGCTGTAATACCTTCTAGGAATATAATCAGCCCAGATTTAAAATTCAGATGGATATACTAGAGACTACACTGCATCCTAGGTGAACAGACATTCACAACAGTAAACTTGTTGTTGAAGAGTGACATTTTATTCTCAGTCTGAACTTGCACAGCATTATCTTCTATTCACTGGATTTTGTAATAGGTTTGATTTCTTCTTTTTTTATTTAGAAGAAAACATAATTTTTCCCTCAATAGTTACCTGTTAGCAGACTGCATAAAGGCTTGAATGAAACTCAGGAACTTCACCAGCTGTAGTCTCTCCCTATAGGATACAGCCTTGAGTGCCGGACCATCCTTCTAACTTTTTTTCATGTTTTAACACTCTTTATGGAACTGTAGACAGTAGATGCATGTAGATTCACTCCTTTATGATGCTGACTGCTGGGGCACACATGCTGTAAGTGTCAAATGCCTAGCAGCCATCCTGAGCACAGCAATCCTGTGGGCTGCAAGGTGCAAGAGGGAAGCTGGATGCTCAAGAATACAACTCTTAAAAAACAGAGTAATGAGTGAGCAGCTGAGCAGAGAGCAGCCCAAAAGAGCTGATGGGAAACGTTGACGAGAAACATGAGGTGTGAGCTCAGCAATGTGAATACCTACGGATGGCTGAAGACTGCGGTCCCAAATCCTCTGCTGGAAGGAAGCACCTAAATTAACCCTTTCCCACATAACACAGAAGCAGAAAATAACTCTTTTATCTACTTGATCATTTTCCTTCTTCTCTAACCACTAGTATTCAAAGTATTTAATGTGAATAACCTGAACGAGTCTTTTCTCAAACCATTGAGTTTTGACAGGAGAACTGAATACTCTTTGAATCACTTAAGGGAGAGCATGAGTGATTTTTTCCCAGCCAGGCTTGTGTTCTCATCAATAATTTTCCTGTAATATCCCTTTGGCTGACAGTGTTCACATTAGTGTCCTTTGATTATTTGTTGATTGCACTCCATGTCACTCTTCTGATACTTCCACAAGGATTCAGTGCCCTGTCTTTCCTTAGATCATCATTTTCAAGACCTTGGCACAATATTTGACAAATATTTCCCATTTTCTGGAGCCGCTCCAGTCTTCAAGTGCTTGTCAAAACCAGTGTTCTTGTTTGTAGAGTTTCTTGGTTAATTCTTTGAATACTCCTAAATAAAAAAAAATGACCATATTTAGAGACCATGTAATTTTAATAACTGAGGTTTGATACCCTCTCCTATATTTGCTGCAATATAAAGTGTTTCTTTACCACTACAATAAGAGCAAGCTATTCTGAACTGTATGTTGTCCATATTGTTAGCAATAAGAGCAATCCAGAATTCATATTTTCTGCAATAAGAATACTAGGCATTATTAATATTCATCAAAGAGAATATTTAATCAATAATAACACAAACAAAAATTAATGTCAAATTGAACTTTATAATTAAAAGAACCAGACTTTGCTGAGCTTTCTGAACAGAAGGTGTCCAGTTTCAGTGGAAAGCTGAACGGATCCTTGCTGTTCTTCATGACCCCCTCAGGCTGTGTCTTTCCAGAGCCTCCAAATGACTTGCATCCAGTGTTTACTCCAGACTCAATTTTTTGTCCTTCTGTCTGTTTCAGGCTGACAGAAGCATCTTTTCCTGTCCTGTAATAAGCAGGCTGGCCGGACAAAAACTAAAGGCAGCCTGAAACAATGACTTTTAGAAGTCAGGAGTCATGAATACCAGGCTGACTGGTCTGGTTGCCTCATTATGTATCTGAAGTTGATTATGAGAGGTGGCTTCAAAATGCCCAGGGAACTTTTAAAAGTTTTATTTTATTCTGTTCTGAAATTCTATGATACTGCACGAGTACTGTCTCTTGCTGCTGAATATTTCCACTTCCACAGTGTTTTCTGTCCTGCCCTTGCCTTCCTTCTCAGTAGTGGCAGTATTCCATACCTCCTGTGTAGGCTTATTCCAACTGTACATTAGTGACATTTTCCTCAACAACAGAATATTTAAGGTCACTGTGGTTAGCAAATATCCTTTAACCTAATTCACGTTTCTATGCAACACAACTGAGTTTCTATATATTTCTTTGTTTGCTGTCTCACATATCTTTAGCAACGTTAACAATAATGGACATATTCTTAGTTACTAGTTGGAGTTTACTGTCAATTCCCTTACTGAATTTTCAGCATTCAAACTTGTAATTGGTTGGCTGAGCCCCCTATTTTGGGGCTGTCATGTTACTAATTTTGTCCTATTTCAGAGCTAATGTCAACACAACAAAAGAAGGTTTATACACACCCTGATAGATGTCACACACCTGAGCAAAACCTAAGATCCTCCAAACATGACAATTGCTCCAATACCAGAAAACCCAGGATTTGGACAAAGGAAAATGTGAATTTTCTGAAGTTGTTTTTTTCAAAGCCTGGGTGGAAGGAGGACAGCAGAGCATAGCTTTCTTCCCCAAGGGAGTAGAGGTGTTGCTTCAAAAGCCAGCTGCACCCTTGCCAGTCCCAGGCAGAGATTGGCTCTGGTGCAGGATTTGTCACACACAGCCCTGGCTCCGCGGTTATATGACCTTGGACTTGCTTGCAGCAGGGGGAAGCAGGGCTTCACCAGGCAGGGGAACTCTTCAGGAAACCTAATACCTTCCCAGCACCCCAGCAAGGCAAATTGCCAGGCAGAGAGCAGCTTCAGCCTGCAGCCCCACAGCATGTCACCTGGCCCAGGGTCCCCTTAGCTGCGGGATTTCTGTGCATGATTCCCACTTCATCTTTTTGCGTGCCTTCATAACCACAAAGAAAACATCAAACAATCTGTCAGGGAAGTGTTTCACTGGCACAAGGCACACCCTCTGTTGGGCTCTGTTTCATGCATGCACTTGTATCCTCTGTTCCTTGCTCACTACTTTGCAGATACAACAAAAAATCATCAGAATCAGATCATGTAACAGCCCTTACAATGTATGTCGAAATGCTTCTGAAAGCCATCATTGCTGAAAAGTGTTTCTTGACTAATATATCCAGTTCTTTGTTTTTCTGAAAGTAGAATATGAGAAGAGAGAGTAATCTGTACAATTCTTAGTATTCTATGTATCTGCCTAATGTCAGCAGTTAGCTATGAGAACACAGAAATAGCAAATTATTGCCTATGTTGGTAAAGAGGAATTTAGCATAGGTAATTAATGCAAAAAGGAGTTCTTTCAAGCCAGATCTGTCTGGAAAAAAAACCTGAAAAATAAAAATAATTGAAAAAAAAAGAGGAGGTTCCTAGTTAGAATTGTAAGTTGCATTTATCAGAGTTCTATGTAAATATTACATAGATAGAAATATATTCCAAATTTATGGCATCAGTAGTACTGAAAGCAGAGAATAAATCATGGTTGTTTTGGGTTTTTGGTAAACAGGTTTTATGACAAGATATGAAAGAAAACTTTTTGATGACCTTAAGTCTCCCCACCTGAAATACTGGGTCCCATTTGTCTGGTTCGGAAATTTGGCATCAAAGGCACGAAATGAGGGAAGAATTCGAGACAGTGTGGATCTGCAGACACTGATGAATGTAAGTAGAGAAAGGAAATCTACAAAAAACTAATCTGAAAACGTTATGTGGCTTTTCACTTACATAATTGGTTTTATTTAGTATGCATAGATCTCCTGTGTCATCTAAATGACCTTACTCAGGATTTATCTCACTTTTCTTTGTGTACCAATGTACACTTAAACACACACAGCAGCATTCACTGGGATTCTTTCTAATATGACTAAGAAGATATTGAAAGAAGTAAAAATTGATGAGTAAAAAATTATTGTAACATCACCCTAAATTCATAGTTGTTCCATTGTTAAAAATATGAGAAATGAGAATAATTTGGCATTTTGAAGATTTTATTATCAGTTTCATAGAAGATAATCTCCCTGAATATTTCATTAAGTGCTAAAATATCCTTTTTACGATATAATATATTCTCTTTCATGTATCACTAGACTGTGGATAAGATAGAAACAGAAGATGAATGGTGAAGAAATACAAAGTATACTAAGCACTCCAACTCCATAAACCAAATCAATATTCAAATGGGATGTGGGGTACAGTTATAGTATCAATTAATATATACTATACTTTATTTTCTCCCTGTCCTTTTTTATGTGCAGAAATGAATTGTAACAAAATATTTATAATTCAGAATTGTACCCTATGCAGTTTTATTTTGTTGTGGTGTCTTGCTGGTTGGGTTTTTTTTCCCCTTTTAGGAGATGAATAAGTACCGGTCTTGGTGTAGCCTTTTGTTTGGTTATGACTGGGTTGGAATTCCACTGGTCTATACCCAGGTACTGAGCTATTATCCTGTAGAAAATACAAAACACAATTTCTATAAAATGGGGGGTTGGTACAAAACATTCATAGTATGAAACCTTCATAGTCCCAACCAGAGTCTTTGTGATATTGAGCACCGGTTCACTCACACAGGATCATGGAGCCTGGCTAACTATTTAAGACATATTTAATGCAAAGATGTTTTGAAGATCTTGCATAATTTGGAAGAGGGGAGGGAAGCACTGAAATGTTTTTATGTTTCCTGAGTGTTCTTCCTGGTCATAATTACTCCTGTGACCTCTGTATTTGCAATACCTTCTACAGATTTATAAAATTATATGGCAAAAGGCAGTCAAAGGCCTTTGGGTATGTGTTGCCTTATGCATAAGGTTGTATTAGTCCATTATTTCAATGGAGTTCTGTTCTTTGCAGGTTGTTACTCTTGCAGTCTATACCTTTTTCTTTGCCTGCCTGATAGGGCGCCAGTTTTTGGACACTGACCAAGGTTATCAGGGACATGACTTAGATATTTACATTCCAATATTCACACTGCTGCAGTTCTTCTTCTACGCAGGATGGCTCAAGGTAAACTGGCTTTCTGGACAGGTGATCGGGGAACCCTCCCTGGGGGGCTGGTCAAGGTGTCAGACCTGTGACACACATGTAAAATCACTAACAAATACTGAAGTTACACCAGAGGTGAATTCAGCCTGAAGTGTTCTGTGGTCATACAGAAATATCGTGCAATACATTTTTAATTCCATCTGACAGACTATATGGTAAGAAATGGTAGTGAATCTGAAAGAGCCAATTTTAGTAGCACCAATGCTGCCACAACTCCCCAAGGGAGTATTACTCCTGCAAAAATCAGGTCTCAGGACTTAACTATAAAGTGACAGAAAAGAGATTAAAAAAACGCATTTCCCCATTCCATTCTGCAGTGGGGAAATATGGCTGCAGACCTGGCATCAGCTGAAAGGGACTGAATGATTCTTTCTTCTTATGATCAAAGCCAGTAGAGTCTGCTGTTAACCTCATCAGATGCAGGAAATTAAAGGTCCCCAGTTCCAGAGGGCTATGAAAGAGTGACAGACAATATTGGCTAAAACTCCACTGCATAAAAATGTTCATTATAAAGAAGAGTTATAGAGGAATTGGATGCTGCCCATCAGCCCATATCCCAATCAATCTGATAGTTGAGTAATTAAACCACATACCTCAACGTGGTTCTCTCCTCTGCAGTAGACTAACTGGAAAAAAGTTTCAAATAAATAGTAAATTGGTACATTGGGGTCCATGCACATTAAGATTTCCTTTTGTGCTTATCAGTCGTGTCTGGAAACATAGAGATAAGTTTTCTGTTAGAATATAAATTGAACAAAATTGGCCAGTTTGAGAGACACCTTCCTACAGTCAACTTGAAAGGGCAGAGTAGAGAAGGCAGCACACCGAGCTGGCAGCTTGTGAGGAAAAGTAAAGTGTGTGCAGGACAAGCTCCTCTAGTCTTGTGCCCTAGGAAATCAGGGGGAAAAGGATTTTGCTGCATAGGGATCAGCCTGGGTGGGAGCAGGAGAGAGAGGAAGGGGAGGCTGGTATGGTGAAGGTAGCAACTTCTCCTGGAGAAAAGTGAGGTTTTATCTCTAGACAGTGTCTTCCGGGGTTATACTAGAGGATTAAAAACTGTAAGCTGTTCCTCTTGACTGCCCTGCTGGTGCTCCTGAGGTGAAATGGGTTTTCCTTCTTCAGCACCCTAAGATTTTACAGCATCTTTTCCAGTTAGGCTCAGAGCTTCCAGCCAACTCCTGGCTGTGGGCAGGTATGAGATGCCATTGTAACTGAAAAATCTTCTGCATAATTAAATGAAAGGGAGGAGAAGAAATTTTTAGAAGTTAATTTAATATCAGCAGTGTTACTTTAGACTGGAGTTTCATCCAAACCTTCAGTGCTCTGAGTCAGGATATTTTTGTCTTGAAGGTTACAGCCAGTTTCCTGCTGAGCGTGTTGGACTTTGGCTGCCAGGGAGCAAAACGGGCCCTGAGATAATGACTTCCAGTAACTTGGCAATTCCTCAGAAATAATGGGTCAACTGAGCTCATTCCTTGGCTTCAAGCCTTGTCTGTTATACCTATAATACAGGGCCAAAGTTTCCCATTACATGAGACACTTCTAAATCCCCATTTTCATTACAGGGACAGATGGACTGTCCAAATATAGAGTTTAGTTGTCCAGCACTACATTCCTTTCTGGAGAATAAAGTCCTATCTCACATACCAGGACTAGGTCAGCCAAAAAAAAAGGCCACCACTGCTGTTTGCTCTGTCCCCATCCTTCTTACTTTTTTAAGCTCATGTGATAGGTTTTATGGTGGATTTTTGGGTGGTGGTCCACTGGTTTACACGAAGCTGATCCATGTCTTCCCTGGAGAGCCACAACACAGACTGTGCTCTGGTTCCTCCCTATTGCAGCACTTTCATAGCTGTACCCGAAATTTAATACCATGTCAATGAGTGTGAGCAGAGGTGACCCCTGTCTCCTTTCATTCCTCCTGCCTTACAGGTGTTTTTGTAGTGTTAATCTACTCGGCAGTTCTTTTGTTTTGTGCCAGTGCTGGCCTGGGAAGTGGTGGCCTCAGAGAGTCAGCAGGTGCTTATCCACAGGTACAACCTAGGGGCACATAGGAAAAATATCCAGGGAGCAATCGCCTTACAGCTATAAGTTGTTTAGCCCATAGATGTCCATAGTGAGGTTAAAGAACAAGACTGTTTCATCATACAGTTGCTTTACCCATATCCACATTAAACCATGGACCTGACTGCTGCTCCTGTGCGTGGCCCTAGTGACCAAAAGGAAGGCTTATCAAGAAGGGCTATCAAGAATGTGATCAGCTTCAAAACCAGGCCTTAAAAAGATAAACAGAAGGAGAAAAGAATGGAGGGGTGAGGATATGTAACATCAGTGTACCAAGAAAGTAGGAAATAGAGAAACAGTCTGAATTTCCTAAAATTTTTTTAAAAATTTTCTATTTAATCTTTTTTTCCTCAATCAGCATTGTGTTTACTCCCACACAATGTACTTTAGTGATCATGGGGGCGAAGGGCTGTCTCTGGGGTGTTTTTCACTGGATATGGGGAGCCAGAGAGGATTCTCTTTCCAGACTAGTTCCCAGACTAACATGCCTCACCACCAATGTGTCCAAGCTCACTGTTTGATTGTGTCATCCACAGGATGAGCTTATATCCTGCAGTTTCAACCACTTCAGGTACAGAAACCCAAGCCAGCAGGCTGAATTAAAGAACACGTTCAGATTCTGTCACTTGGATTTGGCTAGCATGATGCACAGAGTTGACTTGAGTCAAGTTTTTTGGTAGGCTGCTTTTCCTCAAAAGCCTTGGAAGGTTGCCATCAGAATTAACGCTGATAAAGAAGGAGGGCTGAGGTGGAGAGATGAGCTCTACTCCCTCCAGCAGATTCCAGCTGCAAGGCTTGGGAATACTGACCCCATGGGCTGGTGGACTATTGCAGACAACAGTGCAATAACAGAGCCTCCAGCTGCTAAACCATTCATTTAAATGAGCCAAAGACAACAGTAAGGAAAGGTAAGGACTATTGGATGTGACAATTACCTTGGTCCAGACATGTCTCAGTTCCCAGGAGGCCAGCTCTGATGATTATGATTGACAGCACCAGCAAGGCACAGAGATACGAATCTAGAGTGAAAGCAAGCTGTTCCTTCACTAAGCTGGCAGAACCATCACGCAGGAGCTCAAGCTATGATGGCAAGTGACAGGCAGGGAGAGAGAGAAAAATCCAATCCTAATTTCTCTGCAGCAGTAGTCCTGACATGCCAACCTCCCTTCACTGTCTTGTTTTTCTTCCAGGTAGCTGAACAACTCATTAATCCATTTGGAGAAGATGATGATGATTTTGAAACTAACTGGTGCATCGATAGAAATTTACAGGTTACTGTTGTTATTTCTACTTCCAGCTTTAATCTACCATAGGTTATTATGACATCTAATACTATGTCTTATATTGAGGAACAAATCAGGACAACAAGTGCCAGCAAAACATATTCTTTCCTTGAAGGATTACCTGTGGCAGTGATCCACAGAGTTTGTTTTCACAAGCTAATTCATCTTGATTTTGGTATTTGGCATTTACAATGCCTGACTACACATGCAAACAGCTGACCTTAAATTATAAGACCACTCTATGCCTGGAAAAACCTGTAATGTAGGTCAGTCCTGCAAAATCCAAAAGCCATTCCGACATAGATAAGAACATATTTTGCTAATCTGAAGGTCTCGAGATTAAAATATTGCACATGAACCTTCCTTTAAAAAAGAAAGGCAGCAAAAATAGTAAAAAGATCAAGCAGGACCCTGAACTAATAAGCAGGGCAAGTGCCACGATTCATGTTCTGATGCTGCCACCCACAGCAGTATCTGTGGTCAGCACAGGAGCCACTGTCCCTAGTGCAGGAGCTGTGAGATGACAAGGGTACAGTTTTACTCCAGTTACCCCTGATTCCCAAAGAGCCCTGTTTGTTGTGCTGTGAAGGAGCTCAGAGACATGAGGAGGTCCCACAGCACCCGCTGCTCCCTTTGCAGAGAGCCAAGCACAGGGCTGGCTGAGTTGCTGTTGGGGCTCCACTTCAGCAAAACAGAACCCAGAAGTTAGGGGGAGCAAGGGCCAAGCAACCCACCAAATTAAGCCAAGTAACCAAAGTAAGCCATGCAGGTACATGCAAGAGTGGGAAAGGACTTCACACTGACAAAGATGTTCTCTGGCTTAGCACCACTTCAGGGTACTCATGCTACTGTGCCTTAGTGCCTGTTGTGTAAAATTTATTAGAAGGATGTTCACATCAGAATGTCTTAAAATGGCAATGAAGTCTATCAGAAAGCTTCTTGACATCTGGACATTTTAGGGAGCACATGTGTAATACTTTACACAGATTTTCCATAACACATGAAGGATCACATTTAACTCATTATACGTGTGGGAAGGACTTCAATCTGGCACAAATACCTTTGCAGTACAGAAGACTCAAGTTACAATAAAATTTATGCTTTCATGAGTATAGGCAGATATAGGGGATTTATTTTATAATACTGAATCTCTTCCTAATGCCCAGGCCATCATACACAGCTTATGTTAAAGGGTTTCTGAAAGAAGTGTTAAGCCAGGGAGTATAAAGCAGACTGTTTCATATACTGCACTATGTTGAAAGTGACACGATTTATACAAAATAAAATCTAAGGTTTCACTTCTGGCGGTGGATGAGATGCACATGAACTTGCCAAGGATGGAGAAAGATATTTACTGGAATGACACCTCTGCCCGGCCACCCTACACAAAAGCAGCTGCTGATTACTGTATTCCTTCATTTCTTGGATCGACTATTGAAATGGGGTGAGTGGCACTAAGGGTCCTTAATGCCATCAGAAAGATCACCGCTCCGACAGCCCACGCTGGCTGGCAGTCAGTGCAGGGATGTGGGCTCTGACGATACTGCAAGTGGAGAAGATGGAAATGGGAAAAGAAATTAGGAGGGAGTGGACAGGCTGGTGTTGGTGGGATGATGTCTCCAGTGGTCCATGTGATGATCCAAACTGTACACACATATTTTAAATTGTATAGTCAATAAACAGAGCATGTTTGCAGAGAGGATTTGTTGTTAGTCTCTGAGCAGGGGATGATACCTGAAGACAGTAATTGACTTTTCTTATTAATATTTTCTTTGCTACAGCTTCTTCATGCATCCCCAGTTAGCAAAACAGCTATTCCTTTGTTCATTTAGTTAGCAGATGACAGTTAAAATCAGTCCAGATTTTTGTGAAGATCAACAAGAAGTCATCTTAAATGTTGTATGACGTTTCATTGACTAGTAATCCTGGCATGGAAGTTGAAATGGTCAGATTTTGTGAAGGTATGAAGAGCATTTTTTGCAGAGATCAACAAAGAACAATGGTTACAAAGAAATATAGAGGGTATGGGACTGCCCCCTATTGTCAGGATCCATGTGAAAAATCAGTGACAGGCCAGTTAGCTTAGAAGTTGTTAGTTTAAATACTTGTAACACGCTGTAGCATAGACAGGTCAATAAGTGTAAATACCATCATGCCTGAAAAAAATACCAGGCAAGTAGATGCTCTCATCTGAAAACCTTTTTTAAAACTTTACAGAAAATGTTTTTATAACTTTAAAAATTATCTCTAGATATTTACAATTTTCCCATCATTTCCCACCTTTATTGAAATAAAATGTCTTTAATTTTTTGTTTCATTTGGCCTCAAAATTTTGGTTTTCTCTTTTTTTTTCTATGAGTTCCTTTAATCACACACAGCCTTTTCAGATGTTATTTCCCTATGGAAAAAAAGTAGAAAATGACAAAAAGAAAAGCAAAGAAGAAAGTAAAAAATGCAAAGAAGAAAAATTCATAGAATAAAATTTATTTTAAGGTAATTTCTAGGGGGAAAATGTGGCAAAGAAGAAACATCATTAAGTCTGCAAACAATTTTTTAATAAGTACTTCACACAAAATATTAAGGAAGGAGTGAATGAAAAGTAGCTCCCTGATAGCCCCTGTGGAATGCAAACAGCTCTGATATGTTGACTTTTTATTAATTATCTTCTCATCTGAACCATTTCTCTGTTCATAGCTTTAAAAATAATGGATCATTCTTATGCAAACTTCAAAAACAAGCCGTAAAAATTCTTCAAAGTCCAAAACAAATATATAAAACTTGAGCCCAAATCCAAAGTCTTGTCCAGTCACCTCAAACTAACATCTGGAACATCTGACCAAAGAGGCGGTAGATGTCCCCTTCCTGGAAACATTCAAGGCCAGGTTGGATGGGTCAATGAGCAACTTGATCTAGTTGAAGGTGTCCCTGCTCACTGCAGGGAAGTTGGATGAGATGCCTCTAAAGGTTCCTTCCAACACAAACTATTCTATGATCTTCACAAATGCTGGATGAAGTTCCTCTGTCCCTCCAGGTTAGTATTGCCTGTCTGTTCTCCTTGCCTCGGATTTGGCCCAAGCCCCTTTGCCATTCTAGTCCTTAGGACAGGTAGCTGGGCTAGTTTGGCTTGTCCAGGCTGCACTGAGTCAGTGACGTGTACAGAATTCACTGGCAAGTGCAGTAATTGTTATTTGCATGAAGCACCAAGTCTGTGCAGGAGAAGAGTACCAGGTACAGGTGAGACCTTCAGACATACTGTCATGCCCCAGAAACAAGTCAGATTTGGCCATTTGAATAATTTCAACATTTTTTGAAACTGTTGTCCTCTGTTTCCAGCAGTAACTTTTTCATTGTTATTTTTGCCTGAAGGATTCTCCTGTAAAACTAACTACAGCACTGAGTTGGGTTCCTTTCTCCCCTTTCCCTCCCCCTTAGCACAAGCTTAACCATGTGGAGCGGCCTCAGAAGGCTGCAGTTCAAATATGAAACAGTGCCAGATGCCTGGCTGGATGCCCTCCCAGCTTGGTCCTTAGGAGAAGAGACATCTGGATGTGGAGAGTTCTCTGTGTGATCTGGCTGATTCAAAGACTCTCTTCCCTGGCACCCTCATCCTTTTCATGCTTTTCTTTAGGAACACAAGAGGGCCTTGGTTCCTGTGTCTGAGACAGAGGGATATATGTGCATAGAGACCCAATGCTTCCTGTATTTAAGTGACGTCTACTACCTGGCTTTATTTGGCAGGCTGGCTGATACCGAATTCCTCTACGGGGAAGAGTGGCCTTGGGAAGAGGAGAAACACCAGAGACAGTATTCAGTTTTGAGAAGAGTCAAAAGGTTTCTCAGTGTCCATGAAGGTCCTTCATACCCAACTCACCGGCGCTACAGTCGGCAGACAAGTGAGAATTCCGTGTTTTTCCCAGCAGATGAAAAGGGGCACATTAGACAGCTGCAGGAAATGCACACAAGAGGGAGGCACTCTACCTCAAGCTTCAAGAAGAAATATGAAGGAGTTACCAGAAGTAACAGACTTCATGGTAGCCGAGAGCTAGGACCCATAACAGAAACCTCAAGGAACGAGGCACAGTTCAGCGACAGTGACACCTCATCCAAGACAACCAGGCCCGTTCCTGAGGTCATCATCTCTGAAGCCAAGAAGATTGAACCTGATGTGCTGGACAAACCTGACCTGCCAACAGAGCGCTCTGCAAGCATGCCAGAAGAGAAGCTCCAAAGGATCCTAGCTGTGGCAAATGCGGCTCTTCTGAACCAACAATTTTTGCCCCCAGAAATTACTCCATACCTCTCAAGTTCAGAGGTGCATCAGTCACTTCCTAGTGTGATAGGAGAGCCCAAACATGAGCCTCAGGTTAGTAACATAGCTGGTCTCATAACAGATCATGAGAGAAACCTTCAGCGATGGAGTTTACCAAGCTTCCATAGTCCTAGTACAGCATCAAATGCTGATGCTGCACTGCCTTCAACAGATTCTGGAACAACTTCACAACAAAAGACATTCAGTGATGGAAAAAATGTTACTTCTTCTTCTGCTCCGCAAGCATTTGAGATGCAGGACTTATGGGGAAACCTGGACAGTAAAGAAACTGCCATAATAGAATTTTCTAATGAGGAAAGTGAAAGAAAACTTTGACCATTCCCCCTCTGGGTTTGACAGAACTTCTTGTCTTCTCTTGAATGTGGTTCTCACACAAATTTGCTGAAAGTGCACAAGGGCAGACTCAACACTCAGACAAGTCTTGAACAAGATCCAGCAGAGGATTTGGGCACCTAAACAGGAGCCATTGTGGTGACATACTTTAAGCCACTTGGTCACTGGCTTGAAATCTGTGACCCTGTGAGAAATACATTTACAGGGAGAACTGGGAGCCTCAGGATGTATATGGCAGTGAGCTGTGTAGACATAACTAGAGGAAACACTAAGGTTATCAGAAGTGTGGGTATGGTTCTACCTACTTTAGATGCACACTGAACTCTGCTGCCTTTGTCTGCTCCATCACCGTAAGGTCCATGACACCCCTGTAAGATCCACCAACAGTTTTGGTTTCTACTCAAGTGGCTCAAAGGCAAGGTGTGGGCTCAATTCCTTTCTCAGCCTGAAGAGATTCAGCCCACCATCTGTCACTGCCTGGAGGAACACTTGAAAAATCAGGCCTCTCGTTTGTGTAGGACAGTATTCTGCCCCACTCTCGATGAAAATATGCCACTAAAGAGTGAAAAAAAAAATTATTAAATACTTAATTTCATTTTAAAAATGGAAGGTGTAAAACAGCTGATGAGCTGGGCATGGGATGTCTGAGCCTTGGAGCACATATGTGGCATACCCAGTGGCAGTTTACTGTAAATTGAGGCTCCCAGGCAGCCTCCCTAGTGATGACAGGGCTGCAGCACTCTCTCAAGAGGTGATGGAGCTGCAGGTGCAACTAAGCTTAGGGCTCCACTCTTGTGGAGATCTTCAGCTGAAAGTGCACAGGCTGTAGTCACCCCAGGCAGAAAACAAAGTGGCCCATGACTGCTAGCAAAACTTTTTCCACTTCCTAAACCTCTCCCTCATTCCCATGCTTCCCAGATGTACCGCACACATTCTTAATTAGCCCAAACCTGAGTCAGCATTAGGTGGCTCCTGCTACTCCAGGGGTGACCAAGCCACCTCCCTAAACCTCCTGGTAGTGACCTGGCTTTTCAGCTATCACTCCTGCAAGATGTCTCAAAATTGGCCACAACTCCTTGGGTTTAGCTCCCACCCACATTTACAAAAGTGCAGTCAGTTGCCAGTGTTGCCAGCATTCTCTCATCAGTGAGTATCCAAGTAAAGGATAGACAAGGGAGAGACAAGGTAGCTCAGGGACTGGAAAGAACAGAGAGAGGGAGACTGAAAGTTATGAGTCTGCAACAGCCAGCAAAAGCAGTATGGACTGCATGAACAGCAATTCCACCCAGCTCTCTTGCTCAGAAGGTTGCACTTCAGAAAACAAACTAGCCTCTCCGCCATGGTAACTGGTAACGCCAGTGGCTCCTGGGAGACTTTAGGACACCCTGAACCTGGGAAGGGAATGAACAGACCTGCCTGCTCCTGCTCCTATGGCCAACAACTTAGGTGAGGAGCCCTTCTAGGCAGTATCATATGCAGCAGGACTCTATCTCATCTGGGTAGGCTTTGAACAAAAATCAACCGCTCTCCCCACTTGTAGTTCTTCCAGTTTATTTCAGTCTAGATATTGGCTCCTGCTGCTGTATATTAGGCATTGTCTGAGCAGAGACACACTCTCAAATACCCCAAAGACACTAGACAAAAACACATGTACACAGCAGTTTAGGAAGCAGAGGACACTTGGCCCAAGGAAGCACTGTTTAAACTCATATTATATGAATTCTGGTTATGCAGCAAAGCCAAGCACAAGATTTGCTAGGCACCTATGGAAGGACTTCTTCACACCATGACGTGACACTGGTGTCTGACAGTAGCTTACTGAAATTTGATTACAGTTTGGAGTCAGGCGTTCTGGTGCAACCTCACCCTTGCCGCTCCACAACAAGTCTTCAGGAAATTCAGGAAATTGCTGTGTTCAGGTTTAACCAATAAAATGGGAAATTCTATGGAGGGAAATTATATAGAAATAAACAGCACCTTGGCCTAGCAGTCCAATTTTCTGAATGGCCCTTACTCAACTTCTGGAAGCATTCCCTTTTTCCTTCCAGTGCCCTCTTTCTTCTTGTAGCTGAAGCCACACTTTTCAACTCAATGTTCCTTAATTTAATTGCATCTGCAATTCTCAAGGACCTTAATTTACCAATGAGCTTAACTTAAATAAAGGGCTAATTTTAAGTATAAACAATACATTTTAAGGATGGCCAGACAGCTCCAGTCACACAGCTAGAAGCAAAGTAAAAGTAACTGCTGCCCTCTTGTATAGCATTTTTGTTATAGTCAGGAGAGCAATACAAGTTTCTGGGGAGTTTGGCCATACTCTTCCCAGCCGTGCATGTATAGGAAGGATTTTCAGCAGCTGTGAAGGAAGCCTGGCCCATTATCTAGCTCTCTCCACACAGAACATAAACTTGAGGAGCTGTGCTTCACACTGTAAGGGAACTTAAGCCAGAAATTAGAGAAGTCTCTCAAGTGTTCACCACAAACCTGCACTGAGAGTCCAGTCCCACCATACCTCCTCACCCTAATCTTTCACACAGCTTCCACCAGGGCTTAAGGTATTGGACCAAAGTGCTCCGTGTCCCCAACACAGACATCATCTTGTTTCATCCCAGCACTGCTAAGCGTGAAAAGCCTTCCCAGCTTCTCATCATCCAGCTCTGCTCCTCTTCTTCTCAGCCTGGCTGCTGCCTAGGATGAACACTTCTGCTTCCCACCAGGGCATTATACATCTGATCAGCAATGATTTTGCTGCCTCTCCCACTCACTCTGCCAGCACTTCCTGGCCCTCCAACTGTGTTCATTATTTGATGGAGGCTAAGGCTGGCCGCACAGCAGCCATTAGGTAGCCAAGAGCTTCAGTTAAGCCCCACGAAGGTTTCTATTACACATGCATGCTAAATTAGGAATTACAGCTCTGAAGTCATGCAATGCAATCTGTAATACACAACCAGCATTTCACACAGTGGGCCAGCTCCAGGTTAGCTACATTCTCTTCATTGCTTCTGAAGAAGATAGTGCTGGGATGAGTTACCAGAAAAATTTCCTCTCCTCCTTTAGTCTGTTATCTCACTTTTGCAAACAGTAGTGGACTCTGATTTGTATTAAATTATCTTTTGGGATTATGTGCTCTCTTAGGCACTCTCAGTAAACTATTTGCCTTAGCATGATAAATGGACTATTTTAGCAAACCCAACAATCTACAATTCATGTTCACAGGTATAAGCAATGTTGAATTATTGCGTGAATAAAGGCACTTTGAGAAACACCATCATCCTGGTTGTACTGAACTCTCAAGAAGCACTTCTGGCAAGGGTTTGACCTATCGTGCAAATCAAATTGATGTCTACCAGGAACAGCAGGGCACTTACAGAAACTGGCAAAGTTGGAAAAGGATAGAACAGGGCCAGGATAGACAAGTAGGTCAGAGCAGCAGTTTACTCCCATCAGATGGGATCTTGAGCAAGATCAGATATATCAGAACGAAGAGATGGCTAGTCCCTGTGCATGATGCCTGACTTTCCACCTGTTTCTAGGATGCGTTCACACTCTGCACTGGAATTCATAGAGCCAAGATGTCAGTGCTGGGACTGACTAGCTGCGGGGACATGTCCCAACACCCTTAAAATCTTCTATTGTAAATAACAGATCTCTAACTGCGACTGCAAACTCATATTTGAGGAACATATACATATTTTATATATAGTGAAAATGTACTAGAGTGTTAAGTCTGCTGCATAGTAGAGAAAACAAAAATACCCTGCTGCTGTTAAATGAGGGATGGGGCTTTATAGATGTTTGTTTGTCTTGGTCCATGACCAAACAAATGACATTTTCTAGACAAGTAAGTTAGCTCACGGTCAATCCATTCTTTACGAGTGACATGGACAAAGGGGAATCAAGGCAAGATTGGCCTGAAATACACAGTAACTTCACACAGCTCAGTCTTGTCTGCAGAAAGAGGTAGCTGGCAGCAGAGTCTCCTTTGCTAGAGGTTGATAGCCTAGATGCCAAATGCATAATACAATGTGGCTGCAAATAGAGAGTCATGAAAACAGGCTCCAGAGAGGAGTATTTCATACTGGAAGACAAGATCAATATTTCAGAGATACCTACAGGAAAACCATCCTGGTTTTGTAATACTTATTGAGTCTTACGAATAAAAACTTAAAATCTAAGGGGCTGTGATTGTGATACAGCCAAGGCCAGCAATGGAGATTGCCTTTAGTCTGCATCAGGCACATCCAGACAGACAGCAGCAGCAAGTCCCTGGGGGCCAGCAACCTCTGTCCCAGCAATGCCATCGTGGGGCCAGTCTCTGTCTCCCCATGGCTCTGCCCTGCTGGGGAGGTGCCCAGTGCACACAGCTGGGACTGCAGACATTTTTTGGCTTTAGGAGGATACAAGCAACACCAACATGTCAACATACCACATTTTTTTTCCTCCAGGACACAGAGCAACATGAATTTTCAATTGTTGTTCCATCCTCAACTCCCTCCCAGCACTGAAACCACTGTAAACAAACATAAAATGTAACTGAAACAGCATTAAGATCATAGCAGATTTTGTTTGGTTAAGTTTTATTCATGTGTATGGGGGCAGTATCAGCTTTAGCAATCCAAATACTCCAATGGGTATAATTTAGGTGAATCTTTTGCCAAACCAGCACAGCTACCTGTGGCTGCTTCATCTGAAACTCCTGCCACTGCTGACAAGAGGTGGCTGAGCAAGGGGCAGTAGATGTGTACTGCTGGTGCATGGGTCCCATAACTCATCTTAGGTGGGGGAACACTGGTATCCCTTTGCACGGGCTGCAGTCTGAGTTTTCTAGTGTGAATAGATGCTGCTCTAGCTGCTCACATCGGCGAGGGGCAGAGGAATCAGGTGCTAAAAGCAGCATCTGACCTAAGGCACAGATGTCAAATGCCAAGACCCAAAAAAGAAGAATTATCGAGGGAAAATGAACCCAAGGGAAAAAGCAGATTTGAGAGGTGGTGTAAGGAGCAGGAAATTGTGCAGGGAATATTGGTTGAAATTAGTGGCCACACAGGCATCAGTCACATTCCCTTTTATATAAGCCAGTCGGAGCAAGCTAATTTAAAGAGAATTTCCATGGCACTCAGGAAACAAAGTTGTAAAAAACCCAAATCATGGAAAATAATGATGGAAAGGAAAGCTGTAGGAAATGAGGTGGAAACTAGCATACAAGAAGAAAAAAAGGATAGCCAGACCAGGCAGGACTAGGATTAGTTTTCCCCACTCATAGCTGCTATCTTTTCAGCCTGGCACAGTTCAGCATTTTTATTCTTCCTGATCTTTTGCAAATCTGAGTGCTGAACTGCTCTGCTGCTTTATCCCGAGAGCTGTAGTGTCCATGAGTTACTCAGGAAAAATTGTTTCTCCGTCGTAAACATACGATAGATATTTAACATAGATTTAACGTAAATATATATAGATATTTAACCAAACGATATCATCTGGGACAAGGATCACTGCAATGTCCTTAAAACCTGGAGGGGGACAACGCAATGTGCTTTTAGGTCCAGAGTTTCAATAAAAGCTCTTCTTCAGACATGTGCTGAAGATCATTACATTAACTTGAGTTAAGACAGAATAAGTGTTATTATGGCTCAGTAGTAATCCTTCCTGTGAACAGCTTTTGCAAATCCCACTCTGTCATTCCCACGGTCAAAAATACAGTAAAACGCAGACATGAATACATCTCCTAAAATCCAGAGCGAGCCAGTGCGAGTGGGGATGTCGAGAGCCTGAAAGCCGCTCATGCAGAAGGTTTGGTCATCAATAGACTCCTGGAAGGGAAAGCACATGTCCCTGCAGCAGCCTGCTCCTTCCCCAGCTCAGAGAGGAAGGAACAGGGAGCAGGGAAGCTGTGGATACACACCTTTATGATGTACTGCTCTGCTGTCAGCTTGTACTCGTGGTGTCCAATCGTGAAGCTTATGTGAGGCAAGCTCGACAATCTTCTGCAGTCTACAAGAAACTGGACACGATGCGCTGACTGAGATGGGATCGCTTTGTCTTTCTTTAAGTATTGCCCTTTGAATTCAAGGCTTTTGGAGTAGGTAATAGTGAATTTACTACAGGCAAACAGCAGCAGGCTGACTGACAGCCTAACACTGCCCTCCAGCTATCCCGTACTCAGTCAAAGCAGCCCAGCAGCCCAGACCACTGCACTCTAGGGACCCAGGGCTGATGCAAATCCATGCAAGTCCCAAACAGAAGGAGGTGAAGGGGGTTCTGATATCCTCCCTGTGCAACTCAAAGGCAAAACTAAGTGTGTGAGCCCCAGCAAGCCTACATCAGCAAGGTCTGCTGAGCAAAAGTTCTCCAAAGCTCTGGCCTTAACAGGGTAGAGGGAGCTGCTCCAGCCACAGAGGGAGCACCCTATGGCTGCAATTCAACCCAGGTCCCCCCATAATACCATCACTTTAGGGGAAAAAAAGCCAGTGAGTAATACAGCACTTTATGCTTATACTTTGCCCTGGAATGGGATTTAAAGAGTAGAAAGACTAAACTCTGACATGGTCATTAGTTTCCATAAATAATACATTCACTTGCAGTAACAGAGAAGATAATTTCCTGGCCTTTCTAGTTATTTTATGAAAAAATTGGTGTGTGAAGTGGCACTGAAGAATGCTCCAAGTCCCAGAGGAATCTTTGCTGTAAACTGTAGTGTTTAAAGTCATTGTTTTAGAGGCTTCCTAGAAGGAAGAATCTGCTTTTTGCTGTTTTCAATCTATTTTATGAAAACATAACCCTACATCTTGTGTACCCTTACCAACTGTCATACCATTAGAAAAAAACAAATAATGGGATACAGAGGAGAAGGGTAAAAAAAGCCAGTAAAATGATTTGTAGGATATGAGAAGTGAGACATAATTCTTTTACATAGCTATTACAGAATAGTACATCCAGAACAAATCAACCCTTGCTGAAAAGAGATGAAAGTTCTGATAAAATCCTGGACAGATACACTCATTTTTACTGGGATAAATTTGAGCCAATATGTGCAGTCTGTCTGTGATTGCTAAAAATCAGTCATAGAAAGTCTTATTTTCAGGATGCTTTTTTGTGAAACCTGAGATGCCAGCTGAATGTTCTTACATCAGCACTGGTGTATATCAAGCCACACAGCAATGACCTTGTTTGTATTAGGCTAGTATAAGTACATTGGAAACACATATTTTATCTATGTTCATTAGCATGAACTACTATAAAATCAGCTTGTTATCAAAGCATATTCTTTGGTATGTATCTAAAAATTTGAACAAAATCAAGATTAAAGGTTTGATTGAGAAAGAATCAGGAGTCTCAGGAGTTACACAGCTGTCACTGCAAGTCCTCCTCTTACAAATGAAAGTGGATTAAGAGGCTGCTTTTGTCTTTGTTCTTTGTCCAGTGCACTGGGCACTTGTAGTACTCTTAATTTTTTTCCAAGAGCTGTTTGGGGTCAGGATGAAGACAAATTGAGATTAACTCAGTTGGTTAGAACATGGTGCTAATAACATCAAGGTTGTGGGCTTGATCCCTGTGCAGGCCATTCATCTGAGAGCTGGACTTGATGATCCTTGTGGGTCCCCTCCAATTCAGAATATTCCGTGAAATGCAAAGTTAACAAAAGCCACACATGGCAGCTTTCCTTGAGCATTGGAGCTGTGGCAAAGTGCCAGTGACCTGTGGGAGTCAGCCAGGGGCCAGCAATAAGGCACGATAGAAATAAGCTGCTCTTTCCCTGGAGGCAGGGGCAGGAAGGAGTAGTGAGGAATGCCAGAAAGGGAGATGCAGGAGACAGCAGCAGGGAAGTAAGGAAAACCAGCAAGGGGTCAGAGGAATAAGGTTCAGGAGAAAGAGTAAGAGCCAGCAAGCCTTGTCCTGTACCCTGTGACTCATCTGCAAGGAGCCAGCATTGTGAGTGGCACTGATGTGCATCCCTCCCAGGAGCTCTGGCACAACACCAACTGCTCTACTGCAAGCTGACAGTGAGAGGTCCTGCCAATGAAGCCACTGTGGGGCTGTCATTAAAATACCATTCCCTTTCCATTTGATGCTGACATAGCTGGCCATCAGCACCAAATCCCTCCTGGCTTGGGAGAGCCAAAACCTAGAGCTGGGGACCTCGAAAATCCTCTGAGCTTCCAAAAGAAAATTATCTCTCATGCAGAGTACAGAGCAATTCCTCAAACAGATGTCTCCATTATTTCCTTACACACCAGTGTGGAAAAGGAGGTGAACATTTGGGAAGAGGGCTGGGACAAGGCATATAGGTCAAAAGTAGCTTGACTCAGAGGTCAGTGCTGTCCTGGAAACAAGGCTTTCGCTGGCACCTAAGAAATAATTTCTGTTATTTTCCAACTTTTTGCATCATATACCAGTCTCTCTTCCTCTCTAGCTGTTTTCTGTCTGAACAGTTTTTACCTCTCCCATATTTGATGGACTTGCCCCGATATATTCCTGCAATCGCCTGACTTGTGAAGAGGGGCCGGTGATAAGGGAAGTGCCTGAATCAACGATGGCTTCGCAGCCATGGGAGCAAAATACCACCCGGCCCTGCATCTTTATACTGCAAATGGAAAAAAAAAAAAAAAAAAGGCAGCTTTAAGCAAATGGTATATACACTGTGACTGAAACGCCATGTTATTGCTAGGTAAAGTACCATAGTCCTGACTGAAGTTAATCCCAGACAACAAGTGACAGGACAAGAGGAAATGGCCTCAAGTTGCACCAGGGTAGATTTAGATTGGATATTAGGAAAAGTTTCTTCACAGAAAGTGTAAAGCATTGGAACAGGCTGCCCAGGGAAGTGGTAGGGTCACCATCCTTGGAAGTGTTCAAAAGATGTGTGAATGTGGCACTTGAGGACATGGTTTAGTGGTGAATTTGGTCGTGGTGCTGGGTTGACACTTGTACTCAATGATCTTAAAGATCTTTTCCAACCCTAATGATTCTGTGTTTCTCTGATTAAATCTAGCTGCCAAGCTCTGCTAAAGATAAGAATGTCTGTGGATCCACTTTTCTCTCTCAAGACTCCTACAGCTCTAATCATATGCTTCCTGCTGATGAATTTGTCCTCATCCCCAGGTATGTGTTCTCATCAATTTAGGCAGTGTGCTAGAGGGGGGACAAAGGAACACTGGCTACTTTGACCAAAGTTAGTAGGACAGATGAGAGCAGGACTCAGAGCTGAATTCTATTCCTGGGTGCCTTAACCTCTTAACTGAACAGTCCACCAAGACTCAACTTGACCACTGGTACCTCATATTAAAACATACTAACATGTTCTCCCAGAAACCATCTACCCATGTCCCAGCAGATTTAGAGAACTAACAAACCCTGATCTCACCCTGGTGAACCCCTCTTTGAGAGGCACTGGGGTAAAACACTGCAGCTGAGTCCTCCTGCACCTGTGTCACCAGGCGTTTCTGTCTCTGGGGGTTTACCTAGGAAGGTGAATTCCACCAGGTTTTTTATACATACATACATACTTGTTCATGCGTATTTGCCAGTAGCTTTTCTCAGTGACTGGGACCCAGTGGATTGAACCTTTGTAGAGAGAATGGTCTATTCCCCCTAGAATCAACTCACCACCATTCTCAGTGTCGTCTCCTCTGAAAGCAGAAAAGAGTTCAATACAGACATGGAAATGTGCCAGCATGCACCAATGAGATTACACTTAAAAAGCAAAAGGCAAATCACAGCCCTTTCTAAATTCAGATATGGATGGCTGAAAGGGATTATTCCTAAATTATCACTGTATATGTCCCAACTCAGGCCCTCCAAACAACCTCTGAGAAGACTTACTGTAGACACCAAGGTAGGCATCAGGAGCAGGCTGAGCCAGTTGCTACTCTCAGCTCAGAACAAACACTAGAAAAATAGGTGGAGTTGCAGCTAGGTCCAGATTAGGGAACACTATTTTTCTGAAATGTGGCTATTTGGGTGTAGCACAGCACTTCTGTTCATCTGCATGGGCCAGAGGGAAACCTCTGTCAACAGACATGGTGAGTCTGAGATGGGAACTTTTATTTATGACTAGCTCCAACAAGAATAAATCTCTGGTCCAATAAGTCATGGTCCTCCCCATAATATTTTTTCTTTTCATGCTATAATCTTCAATGTCAAATTGAAATCAAAAAAATGGGGGAAATTTCTTTCTAGGGTTGAAACTTTATAGAGATGCACAGTTGTTTCTATCAACAGTTAAAACAGATTTACTTTGTTTTTAGCAGTGTCATTTTAAAGACAGACCTTTTCAGATAGAAAGAGAAGATCGGCTCCTCTACCAGGTTCTGGTTCATGATGCTGTCAAACACAGGCAGAGCATTGCCCACTGCTAAGGAGGGGTAGCCTAAGCCCAGGATACCATCAAAGTGGGCAAGGACAAAAGTTACTCCTGGCTCAAACACAGACTCGCCAAAGTCCTGTCCCTTGATAGAGATGTTACTTATCTGTTTGGTAAAAAAAAAAAGGCAACAAACAACCAAGCAAAGAACAACCACACTAAAAGTAATGACATCAGCAATAACAAGAAATTAGCCATATTTCTGATGCATATCAATGGATTCATTCAGTTTATAAAGCCTGGATATCTTCATATGACTTGCATCAATATAGACCATTTGGCAGGTAGGTTGCACTGATTCCTCAGAACGCCTTAATTGTATGGCTGCTTGTTCACAAGCCCAGAACAGGATCCAAGGAGACAAGCAGAAATGAAAAATAAAATCTGAGGCATTTGTGTTGGTAGCCCAAACCTGAAGCAGCACCTACACCTCTTAGCACCCAGCTTGGTGGGGTCTCACCCTGCCCTTGCCTAAACCAGGCAAGGGTTTCCAGGGTAAGGCCAGCATCTGAACAGCCCTGAAAACAGCTGATGTGGAGGCTGACACCCAGTTTAGGTGGACACTCACCTGTAGTGTGTCTCTGCCACCAATACCCAGAAGCTGTCCTGAGCCGTACTGCAGGGAGAAGGCTTCCCCTCCGTGCTCATATGAATCTGACTTGAAGGACTTAAATTTCTGGTGCACCCCTACGCAAAAAAAAAATGACATCTCTACACTGAGGGTAGGTCCTCGCAATGCACCCACTCCCCAGTGCAGAACCAGACGAGATGTAGGAGAACCAGATTGTTGCTTCTCTCATGAGAAAAGTGTTGAAGAAGTACTGCAGGCACCTCAGTTCCCCTGCCGGCACACCAGTTTTTCTGTATCTGAGAGGTAATTTTGCATTTTAAAGAAAAATTAGGACAAAAATGGGCATTTCCACCTCTGTTGGTAGGTCTCCCAGGTCTATTTTCATGCCTTTTACCTCATGGTGCAGAGGGACTCTGGGCAGTTGCAGCTGGCGCCTGCCCCGGCTGCAGAGTGACATGAGGGACAGAGGAGCAAACTGGGGAGAGGAGAGCGGCCCTAAGGGATGCTCCAAATCCTTCCCTTGCAGATCCTTGTGGCAGGCAAGCTTCTTGGGAAAGGAGAACAGGGCAAGGTCTCTGGACCCAAGACAAGAGAAGCATCAGGGAGAATAAGATTTCTTACTGCAGGCCTCGCTGATGCAATAAGCAGAAGGGACCCAGAAGTTGGACGAGCCAGTGTCAAACACGACGGTGAACCTCTGGGGCGGTGTCCCGACGCTCACAACCCCGTAGTACTGCGCCTGCGGGAGGAACAAGCCGCTCAGCCCTGGGCAGCCTTCAGCCAGCTATTACAGAGGAAAAGCCCTGATTGGGAGCCTTACACAACGCTCCCTCAGGGCGTTCTGTGCAATTCCACACATAAATGCACACCAAAAGAAGTGTGTCTGGTTTCACAAGTGGCTTCAGGCAGCAGGTTTCACTGCAGCTGAATGCACAGTGGTGTGGCATTTTCAAAGCCTTTTTAGCAAACATTCAGTTGGGTTCCCTATGGAGTCAACAAACCCTCTTGCACTGGCTTCAAGAGGTGGCAAGGTCATCCCCAAGACGAAACTCTCACATGACCACACAGTCTTTCAAGATGTGCCTTACTGATGTCAGTAAGAAATCAGTGTTGCAAAGTCAGCACGACCTGCCTCGGCCAGCTTCAGAGGGCTCCAACCAATGGCACAAACACTGTCATCTGTGGCTGCCCTTTTTCCTTTGTAATTAGCAGCTATTATAGCAAGTCAAAAAGTATTGTGTTGCACAAACTGTTCCTGATGTACTGGACAAAGTTCATCCAGCAGATGAAGAAACTACTGACCATCTCTGGATACCAATTGAGACTGAGATAATCTGTGAACACGTGAATGCTGGAGTGAAGTGCTTATCCACATCCTGTATACAACTGTCTAAGTGCTCCTATCTGGCCCTGGAAGAGCACTTCAGCATTAAGAGACCTATTTTTAGGAAGAGGCATTTCTGGAATTCAGCCACAGATAGAGAAGCAATAGCTAGTGCCAAACTTTCTTCAGCAATACAAGTATTTGAATGTGTACCTTCAAGTGCATACTTGTTAATTAATACACTGACGTTTCTGACCCCAGAATATACCGTCTGAATGAGATAATTTTGGAAAGGCAAACCAGCATGCAATTTAGGAGAATATCCAACTATATATACTGTAGGATTCTAGTTCTTCCTGCATTAAACAAACCTAAGGGATGTTCATTAAAAAAAAAAACCAAAAACATACAACCAGAAAACCCACCTACACACTGCAACAAAACCTCCATACATACTGCAATAAAACTGTTCCTGGTGCTACCTGAATATGCTGGGGAAGTGGGTTTTGCCTTGTTGTTGTGAGATTTATCCCTCTTTGAAATAAGCTTTAAAGCAGGTTGAAATGTTTCAGTGTCCTTTGTTCTTCTTCACATACTTATTTCTTCATGGCCCTCAAATGTCAGTAAGTTCTTGCTGAATGAATTTGGCCTTCCATTCCATTCCCTGTTCAGATGAAGACTTCACAACATTTCTGCAGCTTAGTTTCCCTTGAGATAAGCATAGCAGAGGAACCAAATAAAACAGAAAACAGAGACCATCCAAATGGACAAAATTCTAAAACCAGGAAAGACAGCTTACAAAATGGTAGACCTGCTGACTTGCCTGTCTGAGATCCAGTGAAAAAAATATTTTTTCTTTTCCAGTTCAGATGATAAAACCTCCCAGGTCAGTCTCCAATATTTAATACATATTAAACCCCAGAGATAAAAGCAGAAAAATAAAAAACTCTACTTAGGTCTATGTAATCACTGATTTATGACTTCACCTGATCAAATAAATGAGATTTGGACAATTTTTTTAATAACACAGAAGCATCCAAGTGTCTGATAAATAGAATATGGTTAAATGAAGTAATCAGATTCTGCTGTGAAAAACCCTATAGTTTGCTAAGACTGACACAGGCAAACCTCCCATATTTCTTCAGGGACCCAACCAAGTCCAATACAGATCTATACAAAAATAAAATTTGTCACAGGACTACCACTGCTACTCTACATCAGCTGTCTACCCAGGTTCCATGCTATCTTAGATCCATGCTTTATTTTGCAGATCAAAACCTGGTTTTTTATGATCTAATATTTATAGCATTAAGCAACAAGACACCTCAAGCCCTATAATTTCATTGACAGAATAGATTTGAAATGACTGCCTTCAATGGAATGAGGAGTCCTAATGATTGCATTACCAAAACTGTACTTACATTCATGTAATCATACAGCCTTTCTGAAGTAGTTCCTACTGACAAAGCAATATCTGCAGGGAAACAATGCAGATACCTCCGGGCAAAAACATCAGGGTGGTGATTCCTCCAAAATTCCTCTAATTCTCCCTTTTCCTTCAGCTGTTTCTTGATAGATTTGAATCGAATCAAGGGGATTCTATGCAAATAAAATAAACACACAAAAAAATAACTGACTATCCTTTCTAGAACTGTCATATACTCCATTTTTTTAAAAAAAGGTTTCTTCTTTGAGACCTAGAGTAGCAACAAGCACAGGTCACGCCATGAAGCCAGCTGAGACGTGTGCCAGCGAAGCCAGGCGTGTTTTTTTACCGTTCCATAGCCACGATGAATGGGATGTAAACCACAGCCAACAGTATCGCCCTCATGGCTCCAAGCAGTTCAGAGTCTAATGACACTCCTTTGCTCAGAAGTCCCTTTTTTATGGCCTGCTGTCAGCTGAGGGCTGCTCGCCAGGTCAGTCAATCACAGGAGGTCAGTGCTTTGGCAGAAAATGGATTAATTTACTCTCAGACTAACCTCTAGTTTGTGCAAATAGTGGTGTCCAGTGGAGCTACTCAGACACAGATAACCAGGGCACAGTCTAGAGCAGACAGACATTTCACTAACAATCCTTAATGTCTTTTACATAAATATAATACATGGGGTGAGCTTGGCTCCTGCTAGCATGAGAAAGAGCAAGCAGTCCAAGCACTTGCTGCTTTTCAAGCTTGCTTTAGTGACATGTTGCTCAGAAGTGTTCAATGCAGAGAAAGAGGACATAATATACAACCATTGCCCTTTTGCATGGAGACATTTCAGCAGGGCTGAGCAGACATTTGATGGGCTTGTGACAAGTCACCCCCTGACAGCTGAAGTTTAATTCCCTATTTATGGGAGAGCTCCAGTCTAAACATAAATATGACAGCCACTCTATAAAATGGATCTTCAAAGTAAGAAACACAACAGTACAATACTGCAACATACAGTAAAATCCAGCAATAATTTTGCACACATTTCAGCAAGACATTTGGAAGAGCTCTCTTGGATTTATTTTCCTGCAAGTTTCCTGAGGTTAGAGGCTCCCACCCCTGCCTGACACTTGGGTTCAAGTCAAGCCTGCAGAGAAATAATGGTGTCAAAAAGAGGCTGATTTGGAAGAGCACAACTCCCAACCCATCAGCTGCCCAGGAGGAAGCTGAGCACTGAGTCTGCAATTTACTTACAAGACTTTTTGAATCTTTCCTCTGCACAACAAAGAGCAGTAAGCAACCACATAATGCAGCCTGGCATATATTAAAGCTAACTTTGAATAAACAGCCACTTTTGTTCAAAAGGCTATAGTAGGGTGCTGGGAAAAGAGCAACCTCTTTTTTTTTCTCACAATACACCATGTATTTGAAGTAAACTGCTCACTATGTAAAGGTGAACTGGAACTAAGTAATTCTCCCAAAAGAGAGCAGATGTGCAACAGCACAGCAAAGAGTGAATGTCAAAGGACATGGAGGAGGCACGAGTTGTCATCTTCTGCTCCAGCAGCAATGTCAAGAAAAAACAGCAGAAAAAGCCAAACACACACCATTTGTGAGCCAAGAAGGGTTCTAAATGACTGTCACAGACTTCAAATAAATGCAAAGCAAATGAAAATTTGTCCTTTAAGTCACTTCTCTTGCTACATCAGACTGATTGAGGAAAGGTATAAGAGCCTTAAAACCAATAAGTTTAGAGCTCTATGTATTAGCTCCCCTGGGTTTTAAATACATAGTTTGCTTTTTCCAATGTACCTCCAAAATTGTAAGGGCTAGAAAAACTCAGCAAAGGTTGAGCCTGGTGTCATTACACAGCTGCGGGCAGAGCTTTGGATCTGAAAAAGCACCAGCATCTCTATTATAATATCTTGTTTCGAAAATAATAGAAACTCAAAAATGCCTCTTTTATATTGATTTCTATTTTATTATAATTTTTTTCAATTATCTAGCTCTGACTAGACTCTCCTGGACACAGAGGTTTTACACAAGTTATCAGTGAATGATTACATTTTCTGTCCCAGAGTCATGCCAGCCACTGAGCTGCAAAAGCTGGGTGCTGAAAATGGGAATGGTGAACAAAGATGTGGCCATTTGTGAACTTCTAGAAAGCAAAGGCATTTCTCAAGGAGCCCCCACCTGTCACCTGATGCAGAGCAGAGCAGATGCCATGCCCTTGGGTAGCGCAGTGTCGCTTTGACAAGAGCAAGACAATGTCTGCACTAAGTGCCTTTATCGCTTGAACTTTTCCTCAAATGCTACAAATGCTTCTGGGAAGTCATTAATGTTCACATTGGAGGGCACCACAATAACTTTGAAGACATGAAGTGGCTTCCAAAACACTGCCTGGGTCTACTGTGGAGACTGCCTTTGCCTTAGCGCCTCCACTGAGTGGCTGATTCTCAGAAAGAATGTGATTGCTCATTTTATTCCAAGTATAGTCCTTTATTAATCCACACACAAAGGTTATTCTTTCCCAAATTCTCTGATCGCACACTATGTTCTAAGCAGACATTAATTTAGCTAACAAGGTACAAAATGCAGCAACAAAAGGTCATCGTGACCTTTTTTGATAAGCTGGAATAATGATTAAACTACAGTGCAGAGGATCCCTAAGAAATAGTTATCTGCAGCTTAAAAGTTCCATTAAGAAGAAATAATTCAAGTAGAAAAAAAAATGTATCCATATCTGTATCTGCAGACGTAAGGTACGTTGCAAAGTCATTTGTCTACACATGGATTATTGAGAAACATATGCCTAAACTATATCATTAATACATTCTTAGCTATGCTCTTATGTTGTTATGATTAGTAGGTTATCTGAAAAGATTTGTCTAAAAGACAAGACTTTACTGTGGATGTATACTCATTATTAATTATGCAAAATGCATTTGGTTTTCCACACCTGTAGCCTACAGTGCCTTAAGGGGAGGTACCCTTGCCTTCAGAAGGTGCCATGGCTGTTTAGAAACGAAAAACAAATACAACAACCTGCTGACACATTCCCCACAGTGCTTCTCTGACAGGGCACAGACTGTCAAAGCAGTAAAAAGGTGTCTAGAGGGAGATGCTCACACAGTGCAAACTGGCCTCTTGCTGCTGGGATGCCATGCACAGCACGTCCTGCCATCAGAGAGGGAACTTTAAGGCCCCCTATTCCACAGCACCACCACAGATGACTGTAACATTGTCTTTGTTCTCCAGGCTTGATACTCTGCCCAGCTTCTCCACCCAAAACTTATTTTATGGCACTCAGGTCTCAGCACTCACTGTTTTTCATCCTGCTGCAATACTGTTTCCCACAAGCCCTCTCTATTGTTCTCCTCCCAGGGAAACCCTCCATGCATTTCACAGCAACCCTGCTGCATGGCACAGGCACTCATCTTGTGGGCTCGTAAACATCCTATAGCCTATACCAAATTGATAGCTAAGAGCTGCTTTACATTTGAAAACAAGTGATAGTAGGGAGCTCTATATCACTAGATTTGACCAGAAATCCAGAGGCCACCTTAAGTGGTGCCTTGTCCTCAATCTTCTGTTTGCTCTGCCTTTTGTTTTTCAAGTGTGTGGCTCTCAGCAGTCACAGACTTTGGTAGTATAGCACCTAATACCCCAAAATCAATTGCAGATTGTTCAAAAAAAGTATTCTCCCTATATTACGGTAAGTGTGGAAAACAACAGCAACAAGCTGTAGATAGCAAAGAGCCAGGTGCTGAAAAGGCTATTTTACCTTAAAACACTGCCAGCTTTCACATCCAAAGTCCATGGTAGAGCCATAGCCAACACACAGGCAGGACAATCACAGAATAGGTTGGGTTGGAAGGAATCTTAAAGATCATGTAGTTCCAACCCCCCTGCCATGGGCAGGGATACATATGAATCCCCAGGAAAGCTTGAAATAGCAGCAGCTCAACGAGTCAAACTATGCAGAGGTTCCTATACATGGGAATGTTCCTAGAAATCAGAACTGAATAGCAAAATGGGTCTTGATGAGAGGAGAACAGTTTACACTGTCACATCTAAAAAAGCCATAACTTTTCAAAATTGGATTTATTTCACTCATAACAAGTTAGAATCTTGATGGAATTAAATCCATGGTAGTTTCTTGATAGGTTTTGGTACAGACACAGGAACTGCAGTAGCAGAGCTGGAAGGCAGATGGAGAACAGCCTTGGCAATTTGTGATAGCACACTATATTGAGATTCAGATAAGGAGTAAAATGTAATGAAAAAGGCCCTACAGACATGAAGTAAAACATAATGTCATGAAAAAGGCTCTACACAGTCAAGAGTGCCAGAGGCTATAATAAATACCATTAAATTAGGAACATAAATAGTAGAACAGTTCAAGATAGCAGTTTGCCAAGTATTTGTGTTAAAGCTTTAAGGTAAGTACTGGGTGGCAAGTTACACTCTGAAATCCAAGTATTTGGCACCTTTCAAAATACATCCCTGAAAGTGCCACTCCTCTTGAAAGTCAGTCAAGTCTTGACAGGTATTTTAAACAACAATTTGATTATATCTGACATTTCTGCTGGAAGTTTCATGGAAGTTAAACATCCGAGCTTAAAACTTTGGTCTGCTGCGGTGTTTACTTTCCCAAGCCCATCCCAGCTGCCTGCATTGGCTACACAGACAGCACAGCTGCAGCAAGAGGTGAGGGGCTGGGTCATTAGCATGACTCTAATTTTGTTTGAGACAAAATCAGAGAACATTTACAGTGTGCAAGAAGAGGAAAGAAGGAATGTTTTCAGGTTGGGCGAGTGAGTGGGAGTGTGCGCGAGAGAGAGACCTGGGCCCTGAGTCTCCCTGTCTATAATCCTCGTCACCA
This sequence comes from Picathartes gymnocephalus, assembly GCA_013390045.1. Taxonomy (NCBI): domain Eukaryota; kingdom Metazoa; phylum Chordata; class Aves; order Passeriformes; family Picathartidae; genus Picathartes; species Picathartes gymnocephalus. The sequence continues at coordinate 71,175 of WEKY01025721.1, forward strand.
AACACTCATTCAGTTATCAGAAACATTTCAGAGCCCTTGAGATTAATGGCTGGTGCCATATAAACAGAGCCTTATACTGGGAAGAAGAAGTTACCAACAGGCCAGTGTGCAGCAGAAGACCAAGGCGGGCTCCTGTCCCTTGCAGTCCTGGCTGTCCCAAAACAAAATCGCGAGATGGGCAACAGTCTGAAAGCCATAGTGGCCTTTGTGCCCTCTACCAAGTGCCAGAAGTACCTCCTAGAAGACCTAGAAGAGATGCCAGTGGATAAAACAGTCGATCTGAGCGGCAGGCAGATGAGGAGGCTGCCTGTGCACATTTGCTCTTTTAGGGAACTGGTTAAGCTGTACCTGAGTGACAACAACCTGAACCATCTGCCCTCCGAGCTGGAGCAGCTGCAAAACCTGCAGATCTTGGCACTGGACTTCAACAACTTCAAAGCATTGCCACTAGTTGTGTGCACGCTGAAGCAGCTGTGCATCCTCTACCTGGGCAACAACAAGCTCTGCAGCCTGCCCCTTGAGCTCCGACTCCTGCAGAACCTCAAGACCCTCTGGATCGAGTCCAACTGCCTGCAGAACCTGCCCGAAGTGGTGTGCGAGCTCAGCCTGCTCAAGACCCTGCATGCCGGCTCCAACAGCCTGCGCACGCTCCCGCCCCAGCTGCAGTGCCTGCAGGAGCTGCGCACCATCTGGCTGTCAGGAAACCTGCTGTCCGAGTTCCCTCCTGTGCTCCTGGACATGCCCTTCCTGGAGGTGATCGACGTGGATCGCAATTCCATCCGGTTCTTCCCCAGCCTTGCTCACCTCCCCGGCCTGAAGCTGGTGATCTACGACCACAACCCCTGCAGGAATGCACCCAAAGTGGCCAAAGGGGTGCGCAGGGTGGGCAGATGGTCAGAGGAGACCCCCGAGCCCCGCAAGCGATCTGGGGCAGTGATAGAAATCACGCTTGATGAGAAGCCATTGCTACCTCCTGCCGCCAAGACCGAGGCAGAAGCCGAGCCTTGCTGACGCTCAACTGCCCCTTTTGGTCAAGGCGTCAGCGTATTCCCACCACTGCCCACCCAGCCTCTACCTCTCCCTCACTTGCTGGTGTCCAGGGAGCACCACACCACCTGGCAGTCATCAGGAGTACCTGCACCAGCTCGGAGATAACGTGACAGCAAAACTCGTGTACAAACACCGATCTCTGTGCAGCACCCAGTATTCTCCCCAGAGTGTACTTCCCTTTCCCACTCCTCCCATGCTGGGACCACTCAGTTCCCAGCAGAGATGAAGACACTAATTTAGATGTTTGCCATGGGTGGACTGCATGGAGCACATAGGGACTTGCTGCTCCTCACTCATGGGCTCACCCTTCTCCCTTCCACCTTGCTGAGGTATCACAGCTGAGCTAGAAGCCACTGTTCAAGATGATCACTGCAGAGACCCACAGCTCTAAAGCAATCCATGGCATTGTCTCAAATTACTTATGTGAAATGCAGCAACACCTTGAAGGTTTCCCTGTCTGCCGAGTGGGAAGTGGTAAGAGTCCTGGCTGTACTATCAAGGAAACAGCACATATGTACAGGGGACTCTCCTTTTTCTTCCTGCAAAATTTGTGACAACTGTTTCATTAGTGCCAAGCAGCCTTCACATAATGATGGGGAAAGCTGTAGGTTTTGCTGCCGGGTTTTGTTACTGACAACACTGCCTCTAAGGGCAGCTGTACAGGACAAGTTTTCATGCAGAAGCAAAGAAGAAAATCAAAGCCTGACTAAAACGGAAAAGCCGCTAGAGCTGCAAAGGTAAACTTGCATGAATAAAATCCAGGGCTGTGAGCCTGTCTCTAAAGGCTTGCACATAATCTGAAGATCAGGCAAATTTTACTCAGCTAATTTCTGCTGGGTATTTCTCAAGCTTGCAACTTGAACCAGTTCAGATCCCCTTAAAAATGCACTTTTTTTTTTTAAGCTTTAACTGAGTAACAGAAATCTGGCTTAAAGTGATACTTTGAATTTTAGACTCCATAGCATGGTTGAATCAGGTGAAAGACAGCTTTTTTAACAAGGGTGGAGAGTCCTTCGTGGCACACTCTGAGTAGAATTCTCACCAGCACAGCCTGCAGAAGTGGCAGTTGACTTCCCAGAAAAGGTTTGATTCCATGCCAGTTCATGACTGCTCAATGTCATCTACATGCTTGAAAAATTATCTGGAAATACACAGACTCTGCTAGCACTTGTTGTCTTGTTAAATGAAGTCCAAATTTGGATCTGGCTGGCACCCATGTAGTGTGCTACTAGTCAAATTAAATAAAAGTATACTAGCATCTTGCCAAGTTAAACCATCCTTCTTTGGAACTAACAGCAAATTCTTTATCTAGTCCTGTTCTAACAATTTCTTCCCACAAAAAGGAAAGCAGAAGATGAATTTGAGGCTTTTTTTGTAATATCCAAGGTCAATGTTTTATATCCCACAGAACCAAGTTGGTACTGTATTTATCCAAGGGGATGGGGAAGAGTGTGCCTTCACTGGCTTATCAGTGGTTTGCATTTCACTCAGCTCTCTCCACACAGTACTGTCACTTCTGGAGAGCTAAAGTCTGTCAAGAGTTAAGGGGAGGATTCTGTAAACAGATTTCCTTCATTTTAAGAAATCTAAGAGAGAAAAATGTTTGCACACATACTTGCTTATTTCAGTTTAATCTTTCTGCTTTGGCAGACTTGCCCTGGTGTTTGCCAGGTGCTGTACTACGCTTGCAAGGGCCAGAAAGGTCACAAGGCTCAGCAGGTCCATTCTGGGTCCCCACAGACAGGGCTCCCTGCTTCTCTGTGCTTACAGTCATTACAAATCTGCATGCAGACTGCTGCAGGAATCACAGGCTTCCTTACAACCTAAGCACAAAGAAACCAGTACAGTCAAGAAACATGTTGCCTTTGCAGCAACTACTAGAACAGGAAAGTGAATATAAAGATCGACTGCAACAGACATGAAAGGGGTGGGGCAGAGAGGGCAGGAAGTGAATGTTACAGAGCCTGGCACATTTTCTGCTAAGTGCCGTCTCTTATAAGTGCTTGTAAAGTCAGCCCCGTACTTCATAGATCAACACTCACACTGTTTGGTCCAGAATGTTGCTATGTCTCTCAAACTGCATGTTCCTCTCAACTCCCCTCAGTAGAATGTAAAATCTGTGGTGTAAAAAGTTGTAAGATCACTTAGTTATAGTTCTGAGCACTGATTGAGGTTCCTCTTCCATTTTCTTCCATCATCATCAAAAAGAAAAAAAAGTAATACTCCAGTACCACTAGAAAAAGATACCATCTAACTTCAGAGCCTGTTTTCTAGGACCCCAACTCAAAACCTACGCAGCCAAGACTGGAATACACCATTACACAGCAGGTCAACACAAACCAGTGAGCCACAAGGGCTTAGTCACTCCCAGAAGCAGCCAAGGCCGGAGGATGTGCACCACAGCAGTCCTAATGGATCTGTCCTTTCTGGTTCTACAGAAAGAAATACAACCTTGGGGAATCTGAATTTTTTTTTTTTTTTTTATTTCTGTGTATTTTAAGTGGAACCTGGAAGGAACAGAATGAATAAGGTTGTATAAAACCCCTGGTTTATACACCCCTGAAAGTGAATTCTTCCTCACAACACAAAAAAGCTCCAGTAAGTAAAAATCAACTGAAGACAGTGCCATTGATGGAGATCTGTTTGTCTCAAGCTTCTGTTCCATACCCTCACAAAAACTAGACCATTAAAAAAAATTACTAGGTGAGATCTGGTCCACACATCCTCAGGTACCGAAGAAAATTTAACAGGGGCGATGGTCTGGTACACGTTTTCTGGGGAGAAAAAGAAAAATGAGAAAATTCCCACCACACTGATGTTTACCAGCCTCTCCCCACCCACCCTTACTTTTAATCTTTAGTTGGTATTCTTTGCTCAGTAACAGCTTCATCTCACAGCACAAAAAGCAGTACCATCTCAAAGCTACCACACCACCTATGACCATGGTAAAAAAAAATCCTGTGATTCAAAAAGCAGTGAAAACTACCTGGTAGCAGGCACCCATGGGATAACCCGCCTATCAGCAGCAATTCTCCTCAAACCTTTTAACAAACATGTTTCTTTTTTTAGCTGCAGATTCTATCTCAGAAGCAGATGAACACTTCACTACAATTCTTGTCAAAAGGAAAAAGAAAGCATGATCCCTGACATTTTGGTCATCCACTTGTGCAGATGTTTAGTGGTGACCTAAGATTAACTTGTCATTACTCAGGCCCAGCAATTTAAGTTCACTGAGGGCTCTAAAGGCCTGACAACACTGCTAATGCAATAAAATTATCTAATATGAACATCAGCATGTCAGGTTCCCTACACGTAAGGTATTTTTAGAACATGACTCTTCTGCACTGTTACTCTTCCACAGAAGGAGGTTTACTCTACAGCACTGTGACTGACCATGCAGATACTCAGATCATACCTTGGTGCTGCTTTAATGATGTCATCTACACGAAGAATCATTTCTGCTGCTTCAGCTGCGCTCAGCAAAACTTGTCTCTTGACCTGGAAACTTTCTGTTACTCCCAAAACTGACATGTCCCCAATGACACCCTCTCTCATATCTGGAACAAGAAATACATTAAGAGGTGGTTTTTTGGTTTTGTTTTTTTAACTCAGCAATTTTTTAAAGGAAATTACAAGAAGCTGAGAGCGTAGTAACTCACCTGCTCAAATGAACCATACTGATAGTTAGGGAAAATAAAGTCTTTTACCCCAAGACTCCTCATTTAAGTCTAATGTTGCAATTACATACAAACAATTAATGATAAAAACTTTATACACTGTGATGAGGAGACAAGATTCCAACAGGACTCTCAGTATGACTTCCTTAGGTATATTAACTTCAGGGTTCTTCTCCACAACTCTGATTGTTGTTTGGTTGGTTTTTTTGGGGGGTGGGGGGAAGAGACAAGGGGAAAGATGTGTTTGGTTCTTCTGGGTTTTTCAGCTGGTTGCTGGTTTTAAAACAATGTTTTTCTTTGTAAGCTTCCTATTAACTAGACTCAGTTTTATGAAAGTAGTTTTTAGAGGTGGAAACCATCCACTTCAAAAACAAAGGTTTTCACTCTACTGTCAAAAGCCTGGTAGAACAGAAAAAGAATGTCGTGCTGTGCAAAGCAAACAAACCAACATACTCAGTTCTCCCAGCAGAACATACGCAACAGATATATGAGAACAACCTTAATGAGCCTAATGGACCTGCCAAACAGCAATTCAAACACAGAAGAAAAACTGAGCCCCTTACCCAGTCCATAAGTAGTCTTCCCTTCACTATGAGCAGCTCTGAGCTGAGCAACCAAATCAGCACTGTCATAGCCAGCATTATCAGCTATTATTGTTGGGATCTAAGGGGATAAACATGGGTTGTTTTTAATTAACACAGGGACTGATTGCTAGTAAACACGAAACATACTTTGATGTTATTAGTTTACAACTGAATTTTAAGGAGATACTTCAGAAACACGGCAGATGATCTGTTACTGTGATCAGAAGATAAGGACAAAGTAAAAAACTCAAACTACCTTTCTAACAATTTCACAACCCGTTGTAGTAAAGTACCTAAGAGGACAGAAGCATATTAGCAGATTTGTCAGTTCATTTTACATGGACAGAAGTGAAAAAAGAGTCTTGTTTTTTATCATTTCAGACTACAACTGGAGAAATGTTTTCATTTAAAAAGCACAAGCCTGCTGGTAAGCCTTAACCACCAGATCATTCTGTTCACTGTTTCCGTGACAGCAGTGCAAACTTGCATGTGACAGCTGAAGAGGTAATGGGAAGTGTTACTATGGTCTTGAATTTAATCTTCTTGGGAGAAAGGTTTCCCTAATTTAAATTGCAGAAAGTCCATTTTTTCTCAAATTGACAGCCTGTTAGCAGAACTCTATTATTGTTTCTGGTGATACTCTTATTTCCTACTAAGATGTAATCTCCAGTGCAAGACTAGAAACTTATATAGTACTAGAGGATGAATACGCCCGCACAATACTAGAGCATCAATGGAACAGAAAGGCTGTTCCCTTTTAAATCAGCTGTCAACTACGTAAGATGAGATTTTTATGCACTATTTCTGCAGCACATTAAACTAGCAGGTAAGGTAAGCAAGAACCAATTAGAGGAGGGCTAACATATGAACATTCACAATGGTGTAACATGCAGAATTATTAAAACACCAGCACCTTTTCCTAAGACAAAAAAAAATTTCCCCCCTTTATTTATCCAAGATGTGTTGCTGAACTTCACTTTTTTACTTCAGAGAACCAAAATTTTTAAAGTGAAGCAACTATCTAATGTCACAAGTTAGTAAACTTCATGAAACTTCGTCTGTTAATCCAGCAATCTGATTAAATAAACCCACCATTCGTAAAGCCTTAGCAAAGGACTCCATTGCAACAGACTCTTTGCCAGGTGTTCTGACAGCAAGTTCTGCAACAGCATTAGCCATCAGCATCTCTGAACAACCTATTAATTGAAGACACACAGATGTTATATATCTGATGTACAGTAATACAAAATGTGTGACATGTACAAAGAATCAGATATTCACCTCCACCATACACTGTTCTTGTGTCCTTCACAGTCTGGGCCAGGACACAGAGAGCATCATGCAAAGACCTCTCTGCTTCATCTAGAATCTGCTGCGTGGCTCCACGCAGAACTATGGTGCAAGCTTCACCTAGAAAGCGCAAATGTAAAAGGATTAAGAAGAGAAACCAGGACACAAAAATGGGCTATCACAAAGCATTTACAATGCTTTTGCTACCACTGCAGTCAAGTTTTGTATTCCTTAATTTTGGGAGCAAAAGAAAGCATGGTGACATTTCAAAGGTAGAATGAAATTATGTATACAGTGCTATTGCTTTGGTTCCACAACACCTTATTTAACAGAAAATTAATATCACCTCAAAACTCCTTGAAAACTTCTCTTTACTAGAACAAGCTCTCAAGCTCTTTAAGTATGACATATTGCTACTTTACTTGTCAACTGAATTTCCCAAAGCAGAAACTTTGGTTCTCATCCTTAAAAATGATTATATTTATGTAACACAACACATCCAGTTTCAACCATGAAACTGTGCAGGATTTTTGCTGAAAAGCAAGGCTTTAATAAAAATAGTTATATGAACCATTACAGAATTCCTACGCCTCGCTGGAAACTTAACAGCATTAGCAGAGGGTTAACACAAATGTTACAATACACCATTAGTGACAAAGCACTTACCCATTGCTACTCCAGAGAAATGAATAAGTTTATCTTCTCCAATCATGACTTCTTCAATAAGCTTGCAGCTTCCTAGTTTTACTAGCTCAGGGTGATCAAAGGTTGATGCAATTTCACCACCTACAAATGTAAGATCACAAAGAAATCAGAGCTCACAATGAAAGCACCCTTTCAGGCAAGGTCAAATGAAGGGGGGGGGAGGAAGTGCGTGAAAAAAAAAAAATCTTCATAATTGTCCCAAAATAAACTTAAATTAACAATACTGATAAGCCAAGACTTTCTCATGTCAGCATGTGGCACCAGAAACCTTTAACCAATACCAATAAATCCTTAAAACACCAATGTTTTGTTTCAGATCACAAGGACTAAAATGCTTGTGAGTTGTGTCTGATAACAGAAATAAATATTCATCTTTGCTAGCATTAAAATGTCAGTATGTTTCAAGTTTTCATAGTAATTACTGATTAAGTATTCATAAAATACTAAATGAAGTCTCTTATGCTTTAAAACTTGAGCTTGTAACAGTATTTATTTTGCCTGCCTGATGATGGCTGAGAACCAACGGCCACCATTCTCCTGCACTGCGAGTCTCATTCCATGCTGCAGCAGCAGTACTGTGCACAATCTGTTAACTGTCATATTATAAACAAAATAGGTGTCCCAAAGACCAAAATGTCTTTGAACAGGACATTTTTCTAGTTCTTTCCTCTCCCTATTAGAAAACTCTTTACATGCATGCATTCCCCAAGGCGTGTTCAATTATTCCACAGTACCTCCCAGCACTGTGTAGTTGTAGCACTACAAGGAAAACCACAATTCATAGCAGAGAGTTCGTGCATATTAAAAGCTCGGCCTTTTTTCAGCTATACTATTCAAGCCAGTGTGGTCTGATAAGGCCCATTTGCTCTGCATAGAAAGTTTGAGAGGAACATTGCTTACATGCTGAAACAAATTCAAAGCAATCAAGCATTTGCCTGTGTCAATGTGTTTACTGACAGTTACAAACAATTGCTACTTCAGTTTTGCTAAGATAAACAAGTCAGTGTCTTTTCCTTTCTCCTGCAAAGCAAATTCATCCTCCTGATCACTTTCAAATCAACTACGATGTTCCAGTTAACTATATCTAACTTCAGCAATGAGAATTATCTGTAGCATTCCAGAGGTTTCATTTTCATTAGTTACTAGAATCACATTTATGCCAACCACTACACAAAATATCCAGGCTGTTCATGTCATTTGAGGTCCACCTCAAGTGGAAAACTCAGGCCCACGTTTTTAACAAAGGATGACTCATTAGTCTGCTCTCTCATTACAATCAAACAACAGCCACTTAGAACCAAGTGTTATTATCACAGAATCAAGAGCTATTAGTATTAACTTGTGGGGTTATTCTTTCTATTGCTAAGTTTCATCTTTTCCTTAGAAAACAAGTTCCTGCTTGGTAAGATTTTAACGGAAAATATTTCTAAAATATGAAAGAAAATTACTAACTGGCACTAACTTGCTAAATTATATCCTATGTTTTGCATTATCATTCTTTATTCACAGATGCTGGAGAAAAAGAAGTATGTTTAAGTAAGTTTAATGTTTACTAATGATCAAACAAATAATGTGCCCCTCCAAGTTTCATACAAGATACTCTACACACCTGTGACAAGAGCCAGACGTTCTACACCAGCGAAGTCTGCATGTTCAATAGCCATGACACCAGCAGCTCCAAAGAGATGTTCAGGGTAGTTGTAGATCAGCTGTCTAAAATCAAAACACATCTCACCATCACACACAGAACAAACCTTTGAAAATAACAGAATAACAAAAGACACCAGACTGTCAGCAGCAGGGACAAAGGACAGATTTCTCAAAGCTATTAAAGCAGTCAATGTATGAGGCACTTGCCACACATGGAATGTTACACAACACAGAAGCAAAGGACTCAATGACAGGAAGACATACAAAGCTAAGAAAAAAAAATTCTATTCAAACTATGACACTTTTTGAAATACCCTCTCTCTGAAGAAACACTATCACACTAAGCACAGGCAGCCATATGCTTTAAGTCCTTTGATCCCAAGTGCCTGCTGTGCAATAACTGCTTATTCCAGCAGAGTGAACAAGAACAACATGGGAAGTAACATAACTCTCCCCTTTTCCCAAGAAATACACACCTGTTAATAAAGCAATTAATTCCATGTTTAAGAATACGATCCACTTTCTCCTTCATTTTTTCTTTTTCTGCCTGCTCTATTTCTGCGACTTTTGCTGTGGAGTCCACTCTAACACGAGAGCCAAAAATCTAAATCAAAGAAAAGAGTGCTCAGTCTTAAAATTCCATTTACAAGAACACCGTTACTCAACCGCAGTTCTGTCACATACCTTAATCTTGTCTGTATCCATACCAGTATTTGCAATAAGAATCTTTGCATTTTCAATTCTTTTTGGTTGATTTACACCAATCTTCTTGTCAAGTAAAAAGCCTGCAGTAACAGAAAGCTCTTGTAAAACTTCAAATTAAAAAAAGAGAACAATTAATAACTATTACAAAATCCCCTCATCTTTAGTATTCAATTTAATAACATAAGCAAATTTGCATAGATGTGTAACCTTTAGCAGCTTTATTTCTCAAGTGCATACACAGTCAATACTCAAAAGACTTACCTTCATCTAAGTAGGAATCAGCCAAACTTCCACCAAGTTTCTTAATGACATGGATAGCCTCCAAATTACCAGAACCTTTCAACCTAAGAACAGCTTCTACAGCTAGCTTGACAAAGTGATCCTTATGGTGAGTAAGTAATTTTGATGAAAGAGTTGTTCCCGCAATGTTCATCAAGTCCTCGCGGAACTTCACTTCATCATTACTAAAATAAAGACAGTTCAGTTAAAGTGGAAAGTCTGAAAGCCTTAACTACCACTAGCCACCACCGCTGAGTCTCTGCCCACTTCTAGCCTGTGTCTATATATACCGTTTTCTCTTTTCCTTCATTTTTTCTTTTTCTGCCTGTTCTATTTCTGCCACTTTTGCTGTGGAGTTCACTCTAACACGAGAGGCAAAAATCTAAATCAGATTCACTTCTCTTTTGAGGAATGCTGCACAGAATCCCTCCACTGTCCTAGAATACAACCTTCTACTTGAAATACAAGTTTTGTTAGGAGAATTTTCACATTCACCTTTATAAAGTTTGTGCTCTCAAAGTGTGGGGCATGGAAAATAGTTACATTTAAAATGCGAGTATGAAATCTGAAACAACAGTTCAGATTTTTGTTCCAGGAAAAAAATTACCGTTTGTATTTAATTTCTGCACATAAGTAATTTTGAGTATCATAAAGCTTCCGTAATTCACTTGAAAAAACCTCTGTATTTTTTCCTCAACTGTTAAAATTCATTAACTCAGCCTTCACACTACTTTAATAAGAGTGAAAAATTTACCAATGGACTGTAATTCACATTGATGTTTTGATCTTGAGTAGTTTTTTTATGAAGAGTTACAGCAAATGGACATTACTAACCCATGATCCACAGCTGCTTTCAAAAGTGCCTCTCTTGAAGCCTTTGTGGCTGCTCTCCAGCCTGCAATGATGGTCTGAGGATGAATCTTCCTCGCAATCAATAATTCTGCCTCCTATTTAAATGAAATCAATAATTATTCCTCCCCACCCCAAAAGTACAGTTACACTAACTAGAAAAGACACGTTCATTTATGAATGCAACTTAAAGTGTAGTCGAAAAAAAAAAACTATCTTCATTTTTCTGAGGAACTTGGCAAGGTGATGGATCATTCCTTAACAAGCTCTTGATCCCAGTTCCTGGACCTGAGATGATCAGACTTTCTGAAACAGCTCTGATAGCAAGAATTACTCACTTCTTAAGTGTCTTTCAGAGTAATTTCAGGTTTAGAGTTTGGCAGTGTAAATTTTTACATAAGCATAAAACCCAAACAGAGTTTAAAGGAACAGTAAGAATTCAGGTCTTGAGCAAAGAACAGAATTTAGCAGGGTTTTTTTTCTCATTAATGTTATGGAAATGGATTCCAGAGGACTGAGCCTCACAGGAAGTGAGCTGTAACAGTCAACTTAAAACACCTGAAAGTTCATAAAAAATAATACAAGGAAGAATAGTCTAAAATAATACCCAAAAAATGATGATGCAACACATAAGGTTTGGTTTTTTCCCCCCTACCAATTCCAACAGCGACACAGCAAGCTATTCCTTCCTATGCTTTGGGAGCCCTTTCACAAACATAGGATAACACACCTCCTACTGGTGGTATTACAGAAGTACACTGACAAATATCTGAAAAAATGGAATACATCACCCTCAGTAATTCAGCTGCCAACACAGTGACAGATGTAGTTCCATCACCAACTTCATCATCTTGAACCTTTGACATATCTGAAGAAGGAGAACACAGTATTAATGCTATTTTTATCGTGCATTAATTTGGACGAGAAAAATAGATTTTACTCTTTGCGTAAACTCTAAAAAAAATCCTAGAAAAACATGAGATGAAAATTAAATTCAGCATCCTTCAAATTCCTGCTCTTTATTTGCAACCTAGACACCAGTTTCAGCCTGGTGATGGTCAAGACGCTCCCCTCTGTTCCCAATCCTAAAGATAGTTATGAAAAGGAAGTACAGCTGGACAGATGCTCTAAGGTATAGATACAGGATCAAAGACTGGAATAACCAGGTCTGCTGCATGAACTGCTGATAAACTGGGACCCAGCAAACACGAAATCTTTAGGAAATCTGACACCCAATAGTTCAGGCTCCTGCTTGTCACCACTACTGGACTACTGGCACAGTAAAACAGTGGCTCAGAACAGTAAACTCGGTCCAGAAGTACAGCGTTCACTGAGTGACAGAGATTTAAAACTGGGAGAAACAAAGAGAACCCCTGTTGCTCCACAGATTTCTGTTCCAAATTTTCCCACTGCAAGAAGAGGGGCACACAGCTGTCTTTTGTCCCTTCTGAGTCCTGGGACAAAGCTGGGTTGAGGGAAAAGACGATACAAAAACAGTTTTGAAGAGCAGCATACACCTCAATTTTACTGTTGCAGAATTCCACAACTCTTGCAGTACCCTGCCCTTCTTACTTCAGGATTTCTGCTCCCCCTCCTTTCAATTTTTCACAGTATTTCAAGAACACTTTCCTAAGAACAAATAAAAACTTCATAATAGAGTTACAAATAAGGAACTATCAAGCCTTTAAAAACTCACCAACCAAGACCTTGGCAGCTGGATTGTCAACTCCAATAGCTTTCAGGATAGTTGCACCATCATTGGTAACTGTCACAGAGCTGTCTCTCCCGGTACTTAAAAGAATCTTGTCCTATAAGATGTAAGATTTAGAATATTGCTTGAAAACACACTGTAACTATTAAAGCTAAATTAACAGGTATGACTACTGAGAGCCTGCAGTTGTCTTACCATGCCTTTAGGCCCCAGGGTGCTCTTGACTAGGTCACCAATGGCAATGGCACCAACAAAGGATGACTGAAATAAAAATAAATATACCTCAGGGAACAATTTATTTTTACTGTAATACAAGAATTATACACATTCAGCTTTCAAGAGGACATTTTAACCAAGCCTTCCACAGCCCTCTTTCAACAGAGGCTGTATCCAAGTTTCTCAACTGGTAGATTTTGATAACCGGATCAAATATACTAAAATCTCCCAGAAACGATAAGTCTGTCTCAAAGCCAGAAGAAATGCCACCCAATAAAACACCAATCTTCTGAGCTCCAGAAGAGGTACTTTGGTTTTGACAATGAAGAGTTTCTCTAATTTTGAGTATAAACAACACTCCTCCTCCCTCATGATCACAGACATGCAACAAGGAAAGCCAGTTAGAGACGGAAGTTCCATATCATGATAGAGTGAAAGTATTTTTAGTAGCAGAAAAGACAAAGTACCTCAAGTACTGAATTACCTCAAGTACTACCAGTTTCTTAGAAAATTAAACTTACCAACCGAGCCGTTTCTGCCTTCTCTTCATCTGCACCTGCCTTGAAAATGTTCACAGGAGCAAGAGAAATGGATGCCTAAAACACAGTTAATGTAAGAATATTGTTCTAGCTTCAATAAAACTATGTGTTTTAAAACCTAAACAATTAATAAAATTACTTCCACACCCCACTTTGCTGCAACAAAACGTGTATTTAAGAAATAGTCAAGGTTCTTAAAAACCTGTTTTGGACTCTCATATTCTTGTGAAGGGATTACGGGCCTGAGTGCAGCTGCTCGCAGACTGCAGTGCACACAAGGCCCCTGCCAGCACATCCCTTCATGGCTGTGCGTGCACTGCTGCTCTGCCCGACTAACCGGCCCTTCCGTACAACCCGATGGCAGGCACAACCAGCAGGAACTTTTAAAAAGTCTATTTACTGACCACACTGAGGCTTTCGCATTTTGACACCTAAGTTACACTCGTCTTTTTTTTAATTATTACAATGCAAATTAATCACAGCAGTAACCACTACCCGCCTTTAACGACCAGCACTTACAAAGCTCCCAAGGCCGTAAATGAACACGGATCAACACACGCACCAGGGCTCTCAGACTCAGGGCGGGGTCGGGGGGTCGCTCCCCGCCGGGCCCCGCCCCGGCTCCAGAACCTTCGGGGCCGCCCCCGCCACCCGCGCGCGGGGTCGCGAGCGCCGCCC
>WEKY01025721.1:86019-110127 GCA_013390045.1 Picathartes gymnocephalus
CCAAAACAAAACAAAACAAAAAAACCCAAAAAACCAAAACAACCCAACCTGCATTATTTTGTATGACTCATCCTCAAGAATTAATTCCAGCTGGTATCCCTCTTCTTGCTGCTAGGTACTAAACTCTTGGGATACATGGAAAGTTGTTTGTTCTAGATTCAAACTGGCCAAAGACACAAATCCATCCCGATGGAGACAGCAAAAAACGACATGACTAAAACTCTGCCAACTCTCACCTGTACTGCTAATTTTAAGTATGTCAATACCTGGTTAGTATTAGTTCTTAAGTACATTAGGCTTTTTGTCCTATTTTCTTTACAGAATTAGATACGCTTCCCTCCACAACCCTGTTCTCAAAACTAGACTACTAATTTAATTTAAATAGCTTTAGTTTTCCTCATAGTTATGCCGAAAAGTATTTATGTTTTGGCTAAGGCAAATAATACAACTAAAATAATGTAAACAGCTTCTCTCAGAACCACAGCATTCATAAAGATTTGCACTGAAGTAATAATTCATTTTAATTCATATTTGCTGCTACTGTGGTGAATTGGGAGAAAAAAGATTTTAAAGTGCCTCAGATTTATCCAAGTTATGGCCTTTGAAAGATCCAATGCTCACAGAAAAACCTACTACAGTAAATTAGTAAATTTTGTTTAAGGAGCTTTTGACCATTGCTAAGCCATCATTTATAATGTGTAAAAGTTGTGACACCAAAATAGGAAGAACACAGCAGCAGTGCTGGTTCTGGGCTCCTGCCTCTCTCAGCTGTGCAGTGCCCTCACCTCTGTGGTGTGCCAAGGGCAAGTTTTCAAGCTGCAAGGAAAAAAATACCTCATTTAAAAAATCTCATTTTAAAAAAATCTCAATCTATATGCATGACAAATATGTGAAGGAAAACTAGCAGAAATGAAACAAAATCTTGCAGATGAATTTACAGACTTTAGATGACCATGATCAGTTTTGGTGGCTTTTTTACTACTGAGTAATGAGTGGAATGTGGAGGCAGGGAGGAGGGCAGAGAGAGGTACCTGAAGCAATGATTTAAAGAAAAGCAAAAAAGATTATACAAACAAAACACAATACAGTGACACTAACACTGCAAACTACTGAAGTAACTCACAGAGAGTTTTTAATGTAAAATCAATAGTTTATTGCCATGCTACAATTTTTTTTTTTCCAAATGAAGTTGGCACTGGTTAGGGGAAAAATGTTGTCATAATACATAACACATTTTTTTAAAAATGCACATTTGGTAAGCTTTCTCAACAATGACAGCTTAAAAGAAGTGATTTTTTTTTTTTTAAGATTAATGTGGAATGGCATAAAAATACACTTTCTGCATAGTATAAGAAATATGGAATGTTTGTAAAAACAAATTCATTGAACAGGGAAAATTACTTGAAATTTTATAAACAATTTGGCAACGATACTCCCACTGTTTAGACTTTTTATATAAAAGAAATAAAAATCTAGAAAGCTACCTTTATACAAAGTTGCTATATTTATGCCTTTAAGTAGGAAAAAACATTTTATAATGCAAATTAGGACATACAATAATCTTACAATATAATACAATGTAATGACAAGAAAGGAACGTACAACATAAGATTTTGGCCTTTGTAGAAATGTCTATTTCTGCATTTAATAAATGCATTTGTGGCACACTGGTGACTATTGTATCACTACTACCAGTCAGGTTTGAGGCTAGCATGGCAGACAGCTGGCCTGCGGTTAGGTTGGGACACAGACTGCTTTCCAGGAGACCAAAGGTGATGCTGCAATGAAGCGAGACGTGAAAAAGGCAACGTGCCTGCTGGTCGAGCCATCTGGACTTGTGGGACACCATACAACACTCTTTCCTCTCATACCAGAGCATTTCTTATACATTCAGTTATTAAGTACCAAAGTCTTACAAGTGAGAACATCTGTGTTTGCAATTTGGCAAAATTTCAAAATACAAAGTCAGTACCAAATATATAATATATTATATATAAAACGTGGGTGTATGATATACACACATATTCCAATGCAAAAAAACTGCATTATTATGGAGTTAAATTCGCTGACATCCATTCCTAAATAACATGACCATTAAAAAACAGGTGTAATCCTGATCTTTCACACATTTTAGAATCACTTCCTCTTCATACACAATAGTTAAAGCAGTATATATGCAAGTATGACTAAGAAATCAAAATTCCCATAATTATCTGAACTCTGACCACAACAAATAGGATTTGTTTTTCAGTACATGTAATTAAATATATTTATATTTTTACATCTTTTTAGACCATTCCTGAAGAACTTGACTAACCAGGTCCTCAGGTGTAAGACAGCTGTTACGTCAGCAGAATTTGATCTTCAGAAGCACATCCAGTGGCCCTTGAAGTCAACACAAATCATTTGTTCAGCTTCAAAGGACACTGCATGCGGACCAAACAAGTTTTGGAAGAGTCACCCTACTAACAAGAAAGATTTCCTGATGACATCAAAGCTCAGACGTCCTTCCCTACTGCCAAGGGGAAGGACCAGAGCAAAGGATAGCTGGACTCTGGGCTCTCTGGGTCGCTTGGCAGGTGGTGCTGGGAACAGCCGTACACAGCACAGGCCTAGCACCGGGCATTGGCAGGGTGAGTTTCACAGCACCTTTTATACTAAGGCTTCTCATAGAAAGCAGAGGAGCTGCTTCCCCCACGATCCTCACTTGGCAATTCGGTCACTACAGGTCTCAGACCTCCAGGAGCTCTGGCTGGGACCCCAAGGCATTTAGTACTTTGCAGACACAGAGGAAGATGGTCCCTATTCTGAAGGGCTTGAGCCTATTTTTTAATCATAGTTTTAACACAATCTCCTTTGTATATACACATATTTGCTACATAAAATAGAATTACGCCAAAGTAATGGATATAGCAGAAAACATTGTCACAATATATGTATATTACCACACTAAATAATTACTAAAAATGCAAGAAAAATTTCAAAAATGCCCTTCATAATATATAAAAATACAGAAATGTCCAACACTTGTTTCATCAACTTTTCTTCTCATATTCTATTTCTACCTGTACACCTACATACTTCCAAACAAAATACTGCGTTAATCTGGAGTAAACATCATGTTAGGAAAATATCATAAGACATCTGACAGATTTAGTCACATACCTTACAGCACAGCACAAGAAATAATGTATACATGGTCAGAGTTGCAGATGCTAAGTTGCTTTATTTTTTTTCTTCTGGTTCACTTATCTTGTCCAAAAGAGGAAGCAATTCCTAAAGATTGTGAAAGAACCTCAACATGACTTCCTTTTTCATAATCTTCTGTAAGAAGGACATCAGCAAACCTGACTCCATCTTAACGCAGTTTTTTGTGGTGGAATTTCTTCTGGATTCTTTTTTTCTTGGAGTGTATATGAATTAAAAATAAAGATATAATAAATGAACTTAGGTTTATATTAAGTAAATACTGTCAAATAGAAATGCCTGAATTGCTACCTCAAGGAAGAGACGGGAAAGATCATATCATTTCATTCCAAAAATACCTAACTCTATCACAATGAAGGACCAAACTCCTTTAGGGGAAGTAGGAGAATTTCAGATTTAAGTCCACTACTAGTTCCTACTCCATTAGTTTCATCTTATTTGCAGCCATTAAATAAATTAGTACAGTGCAGAAATGGAATTTCACCATTGATCTCACCTTACATGAAGCAAGGAATACTGCTTAGAAATAGACGTCCAAATCAGATACTCATTTTATGCTCAAAATAGTGACTGACATTGATCAGAATTTCCTTTTTTACTTCTGACAATGAATAAGAACAATCTGCTCTCTCCTGAATTTCTGTCATTGAGAAGTGGTTAAATATAAAACAAAAACAAGAACAGCCAGACTTTGAGCCAATACACAGTGTTATAAAACCAGCAAAATCAACTGCTGGTCTCTCACCTATAAAAAGCAGCCCTGTTTTGACATTGGCTTGGACTTTGTACAGTTTACACATTTCCATGATCATTTTTACACCCAAGCCCTAGTCAGAGATGCAAATACACACAAATATCCAAACACTGGGGAGGAAGGACATTTATCAATTTATTATATGAAATTTCTACTTCAATACTTATATTTTCTACAAAAGCTCTGAAGACTTTAATAGGAATAGTGCTTCAATGCACATCATCAGATTCGACCCCTGCCAAATGCAAAACATACTTATTGGGGGAAACAAAAGATGTTCTAATGAGGGTCAAGGTTTTCGGAATGGTCTTTTTCAGTATTGTTTTAGGAAGTCAGCAAAAAAACACCACAAAAATTAAAACAATTGGTCCTCCTTCTGATATAATTTTGAGGAAAATATTATTTTCCTGATATAACAATGGAATAAATTCTCACTCCCTCTATTTCTAGCACACTCTTTATTATGTATTTTTGGTCACTTTTTTGTGTTCTTTAACAACTCAGTTTCCTTGTTTAAAAGATACAGTAATGTATGTCTTTCCCAAATCATTGCACTAAAGGAATACCTACAGTTAAAGGTTCCCCCTTGTCAAATGTATTTGAAGGGCAGCAACTGACTGCACATTATGGATTAAAAGTAGAATTGATGGAGATGCTACCATTTTTACAGGACCTAGTTTATGTAAACTTAACATGCCACATTTAATAAAGAAAATGTTTACATATTTCTAGTTTCTCAGTCTATACACCTGTGGGCCCACAATAAATATGATCTAAATACCATGGAGAGATTTCAGCTGAAAACTGAATCCTAGATTACAGACACTAAATCTAACATCACAGCCTTTAAAAGAGACTGAATTGAAAAAATATTTACCAAGTCTCAAAGGGTAAAGTGCATTGCAACTGCATCTACTTCAAGGGGCAGAAAATAAGGAATGCTAAAGATGAGTAGTGTGGTTGACAGGGACTACCCCATATGTTTGCAGCGTATACAAAAATGAGAAAGCATTATCCCACCTGTAAAATATAACAAGTGAAAAAAGTAGTCCTGGAAAATATGTCATCAGACTTGCTAATATAATTAAGGCTACAGACAGTTGAAATTTCAGTATGTTCTCAATTCTGGGGACCAGAGCTAAGAAAACATTGTGAAACTTGCAACAATGTAAAAAATTTGCTCCGACCATTCTTTGTATCTGAGACTATTCAGAATAAATGCATAGGACAGTGCACTGGTACTAAGGAGGGATATGGCTGGTTCTTGAACTTTCAGCAGGTCACTTATGATCTACCCAAAGCCTCTGCTTCCCTATTTAGTAGTTAAGAATATTATTCCTTCCCTGCCTCACAGGTGTGTTTTAAGGGTCCACTTAATTAGTCCAAACTATACAGATGAGGACCATATATTTCTAAGCAGCTAGCTAGATCAAATACGTTTGCCTCAAAACACATGTTGAAGCATTAGTTCAGCTTACAAATTTAAGTGAGCTATATGCTAAGAACAGGAGTCACACCAATATTATTAAACCAGTAAGTATTTTGCAATATATGGTAATTTCTCTTCAGTATAGACCAGGAGGTCAATAGCATAAGGTGAGGCAATGGCAAACATGTGAGGGAGCAGTTACAGAATCACAGAATAAGGCTTGGAAAAGACCTCTGAGATCACTGAATCCAACCTATGACTGAACACCACCTTGTCAACCAGACCATGGCACAAACTACCATATTCTAGTCTTTCCCTGAACACCTCCAGGGACAGTGACTCCAACACCTCCCTGGGCAGCACACTCCGATGCCTAATCAGCCTTTCTGTGAAGAATTTCTTGCTAACATCTACCTGGCACAGCTTAAGCCCATATCCTGTTGTCCTGTTGCTGGCTGACTGGGAGAAGAGACTGACCCCCACCTGGCTACAACCTCCTGTCAGGTAGAGATTTCAGACCTTTAAAATGCCTAGCTCTAGGTGGTCTTTACCTTCTTGAGTATCAAGGTCTCCTCACAAGTCAGCAAGTCTATCGCAAGAGTATGCAGAGGCTGACCATGAAATCATTAATAAGGTTTTTTTTAAAACATCTTTTTGTAGTTCCTCACAATGGTCTCAATGACTACCATCTTTTACTTCTGCAAATTATGTTCTTTGTCCATCTGGTATTTTAGTACCATACAATCTATAAAGAATGATGAAAGCCAGAGTGAAAACGTGGCCTGATACCACCTAATGGTATGGCAAGAGACATATATTTCAGGTGCTACTACTGCTGCCACTACTAAATGAGATAAGACCAAAGAAAAAAGTTGTAAGAACAGAAATACACACCAATTTAAAAGACAGAAAATAACTGTAGTTTGGTTTTTATAAAACTTCAAATATTACATGGAGACCCTTAATGCTTTTTCAGATCTCCAAATGGCTTTTCTTGCATGGTTTTCCTCACAGTTCAAGGGTTATTTTACATCACACCAGTTCACACAAGTGTTAGTTCCTTTGCAATCACAGGCTCAAGAGCAATCTCTTCTGCTGCTAGTACCAAGGTGCACCTGCAATACTCCCAGAATTCTAAGATTATTCAGAGTATTAATAAACAAGACAGAACAAAAACTTCTAAGGGTGCCTCTGACATATTCAACAAACAACATGCTACGTGGATGTACCTGTAACATTGAGCAGCCATCATTGTAACCAAATTCACCAACTGCAAAAGGAAAACAAGTATGCTCCTAGATAATGCTACCTTCTGATAACTTACTACATATCTTTCTAAATTAAAGTACACTATCACCTATGGATGCACATTGCTAGAAAGTACAACTTTCTATACAGAACTATTAAGTCCAGTACCCTGCCTCCCGTGTAACCTGTGTTTGATGCTTTAGAGGAAGACAATAACTGCATAATAAACCTTTCCAGTTGTGCAATAATGCATGCTGCTGGAGGGCTGGGATTTTTGTTAGGCATTAAAAAGTAGAACACTGGATGAAGACAACCATTTGACCTTCAAGAGTCTTTCTTTGTCAAATGCAGAGAATAAGACAAATACATAGATGACCCTGAACAATTAAAGCTATGTACAAAATTTTGACTTTTAAAACAAGACATTATGGAACAAATAAAAAGGAAACACACAAATGCAAAGAAAGGAAGGCATACTGAATGAAGAAATGACAAGAGAGCCTTAATTCATACAGCCCACCTGTGAATTCCTTCACAAAAAACCCCAAAACTCTGATGAGATTAAAATTTTGTCAGATTTCAGAGGGAATTTGATATGTCACTTGGAATTCTATTCCAACGGAAGGAGCTTAAGGCTGGTTTTTGATGTGTTTATAGCTCTGATCAACAACCATCAATGTAACCTTTCAAATATCACACAAGTTAAGAAAACTGTCAGGAATTAGAGGCCTTCTTGCCCACAGACAAAAAAGGTGTGGTGTTTATATTCCTTGAGATGAACCCATATATCTTGTGTATGTCAAACTGAGTGAATTAACGCATCACATACATTTCATTCTGGAGGAACCACTTCAATGAGGAATGAACATCAGATATGTATATTGAAAGATTAGGTTTACCTGCTAATAATGCACATATCAAGAGGCTTTTAAAAGTGTTATAAATGCCATTAATGAGTATAGGCACCAGACCAGAATATTTATAAATTCAAAACTGGCATGTCACTCAGACTCTAATCAATTAAAGAGGCACTGTGAAAGGTGGTGATGTTGCTATGCAGTAATTACTTCTACTGTAGAATGAAATAGCGTTACCTAAAATGAATACTTGCTCTACATTAATTCCCTTTAGTTAGACAAGTACATGAAGTATGCAGAAAAAGTTCTATTAGTCTATAAAAGGCGTTAGTGTTAAGAAATGCAAAGTATTCGCATCTTCAATTTTATAAACTTCACAAAAGGTGCAAATGATTCAATGCTCCCCAGGCTCACATAGGCAGGTCAGTACTGTTATGTCTAGTTTTCCTAGAAGTACCATCATCTCGGGGCAGTGCTTTTTGCAAGCTTGACATAGCAGCAGTTCTTTCAATGTCTATCACAGCATACAGCTCTGTGCGCCTGGTTGGAGTTTGCGGAAGTGGAGTGGTGGGGGTTTTTGGAGTCTGAGGGTTGTCAGAGTCACTACCACCTTCCAAGTCAACCTGTATATAGTTGAGCTGCCTGCGTTCTAAACTTGGACGCCTAACGTCGAAGTTAAAGACTGTTGGGGTACAGTCCCGACGTCGTCTAAATTCTACTTTATTAGCACTTGCTGGTACTGTTACATTCTCTGTATTGACATAGTTATGCATTAGATCTAGGTTATTGTGGTAGCCATTCAGAGACGGGGTCTTTGGTCCTAAACTGTCATCTTCATCTCTGCTCAGCTTGCGGGCTTCCCAAACTGGAGGCAAGGATGGCAAGTTCTCGTAGTTCAGCAGCGCAGTTCTCCTCTGAGCAGAGTTGTTAATGTTCTGGGTGTCTGAGGTACTGGTTGATGTCAAGCGACCTCTCCTGACCCCTGAGGCACTAGGGATTGATAACCTATTTATATTTTCATACACCAATTTATTACCAGATGGTGTCTCTCTACGTTCATCGCTGTCATACCCAGTGTCCCACTCAGTGTTGTTTGTGCTGTTGCCACTAACTTGATCTTTCCCAAGTCGTTCCAGTTTCTCTCTTTCCATTAACTGCCTTTGAACAGGTGTTGGTCCTAAAACAAACTTCACTCCTTCAGGCTCCAGGAGAACCTGAGCATCTCTGTCACCAGTACACATCTGATCTTCTTTCACTTTAGTTGTTTCAGTGTTTGAAAGCTTTGATTCCAGTGGCACATGCACACTTGATCGATTTTTTCTTTCCTCTTGTACTCCAGTAGTGTTTACGTAAGTGTGCACCTAAAAGAGAAAGAAAAAAGAAGAAATTCAAACACTATTGTGCCTTTTCCCCACCTCCAAATTTATTAGCTTCTTAACTCCCCACTTTTCTAATCAAAATACCTGAAAAGAAAAACTTGTGATGGCAGGTGTTTAAGAGCAAAAGTCACCTCTCTTGCATTTTGCTGAACTGTAGTCAGTTTTAGGTTTTTTCTCTGAAATTTTGTTACAAGTTATGTTAATGTTTCTCTAGCAAAAAAGGAGAATTTATATCTTACGCTGATAATTTTTATTTTATATTTTATCTCAGTTGTGCTCTAATTCTAGCTTTTCAGGGTCTATTATAGCTTGGCTCTGATTAAGGCCACCTCGGGCTGCTCCAACTTAGCTCATTACTTTACCTGGAGGCAGATCACTGAGATGTCCACTTTGCTGTCCCTTACTAGTGACCAATTACTTTGGCTAAGTTTATGTTCATAGTTTCCACACTGTCCATAAAAGGAAAAAAAAAAACCCACAACCAAAAAGAACCACAGAGAGACCTAAGAAAACCCTCAGGCTCTTGCCTTGTGTACTACTCCAGTAACAAAAAGAGAGGTTGGGTCTGCAGGAAGAACTGTCCATTCAGCTGACACCAGCTGTAACAGGCAAAAATCTGATTACATATTAGGGAGAAACGATTTCACAACAAAGGTGATAAAACACTGGAACATGCGGCTCAGATTCTGTGGATCCCCCTTGGCTATAGCATTCAAAACGTGACCAGGACAAGGCTCTGTGCAGCTGTCTCTAACTTAAAACTTTCATCTGGAGAGCTAGAGGTCCCTTCTAACCTAAATTATTCCATGATTTCTATTCGGCAAATAGAAGACTTACATATTAAGAAGCTTTTTGACTAGGATCTCTCATTATAATGTACAATTACTCACACTTAAAAATAATTACTGAAATTTTTGAAAAGAGTATAATGCAAACACATACTTTCTGTATGTTTACTTGTACATAAAATATTAATTCTTCAGCATGCCATCCTACAAAGTATCATTTTAAAGAAGCAATGCAAACACTTTTCTGAGGCAGTCAAAGTACCGTAGGAATACATTAAATCTGATATGGAAAAACACAAGTGAAAGCCTACAGAACAAGCATTAGAAAAATCTGAAATAATGTAGAACCTAAGTTGTATGAAGGGAAAAAAAACACCCACTTGCTCCTCTGCAACAAGTAAAGGGTGTGTTGATTCTTCACCGACAGAGGGGAGGCGTGCACTGCCGACAGAAGGATGTCTGCTGGAAGGGTGTGATGAAGCATCTCCAAAAGATGGGTATCTGGGATAGCCATTGGGTAAACTTTGTGCATTGAACCCAGGAGCTGGTTCAATTAGAAAACAAGCAAAACCATATTAAAATAGAACATTTTACTGTATATGAGTAAGACACTTTATATCTTAAGTTTAATTTCCAAAAGAGAAAGTAAAATATGTAAATCAGTATTAAATATTCACAAAGCTCAATTTTACTTGAAGGAAGGAAATGCAAAACAGAACAGCACCCCAGTATTTACTGGAACATATTTCTAAAGCAACCTCTGAAACTTAGGTATATTACACACCCAGTAAACTCTCTATCCAACTTCTCTTTCCCTCATTAATATCTTTCCCTGACAAACAGAGACTCATTTACCTAAGCTTTCACTTCTCTGAAATCATCAATAAACTGGAATTCCTAGTTTCAAGTATCAAACCATCTGCCTGAGATTTCAAAAATACCAGAAAACTTTAGGTAAATACTTCACTCACCCATCCATCTACTAAGAGCAAAAGAAAGATTCTAAATCATTGCACATGTGATTTTAACAGTATTTTTTCCCCTAATAAAAAGTTTGACACATTGCCCAACATTAAGATTTCTCTGAAATGCTACAGGTAAAGCATGCTGATATATCATAAAGCAATTCAATAGGTATATTTATAAGTGTTCTTATGCAACAACTAAGTTCCCAAAACTTATTTCTTAAAGATAGTCCTCAGCAACTACCTCAAGAGAATGCATTACTGGTAATTAGCCTCTTAGCTTTAAATTACCCTTCTTTTTAATTACCTAAAGACAAAATTCAAATCAAATGCTATTTTCAGCTAAGTACCACATTACATTCAGGAATGTCATCTGACAGTAGAACCATACTTACTGGTAGGTGTTCGAGGGGTTCTTGGTACTTCCAACTCAGTTTGATGATTATTCCTTTCTACTACTGGTTCTTCTACTACATTTATGCTATTATTCTGCATTATCTCTTGCAACATGTTAAATAGCTCTTCTGCCCGGGCACACTTAAAGGCAAAGATTCCTATAAATACACCGAAAGAAAAAAAAAAAAAAAAAAAGAAAAAGAATCAAAATCCTATAATTCAGAAACATGCCTCACAATATATATAACTTTCAAGAAATAGAACTGGAATCCACATAATGAGTACCTGTTAAAGAAGCAAAAGCGTTATGAAAGTTTGATTGCACCAGAAGACACAAAATTACTGTGACAACCTTTAAAGTAGTTATCTAATAGAAGAATAAGGTTCCCATGCACCAGAAGTTAAATTAGAACAGAAAACTGATTCAGTTAGGAGCAAACTAAGTTTTGAGTGCTAAATGAGGGGAAAAAAACAAGATATTTTTTTCTTTTTTTAAAAGCTGATAAAAAGGATACCTGTTAAATAAATATGTATTCAAAAAACATTAAATGAAACTACTGTGGTGTTACAAAGTCATATGTCCTAAATCAGATTTCTATTAAACTACCATAAAAATAAGATACCTGCACAACAGAAAATGATTTAAACACTGGGTAAAAGTTTAGTTTCTTTAAGAAGACTAAAATGAAAAGCTAGTAAGACAAACTGTGTGAAACAGACAGTAACAAACTACTTGCTTTAGGCTAAAGGATAGACACAGAACACAAAGTTAGCAGCAATACCATGTATTTTGAGTGTGTATTGTGCCACTTTGCCTTTGAACAGCAGGGAGTGTCCCAACTTACCCTCACCAGCAAAGTCGCAGCTTTGGATTATTCTTCCATTGAAAGCATGAAGTTAAAGTTGACATGCTTGTTAAACGTGGGTGCAGGTGCTCATTTTTTAACGTGAGTATTACAATCTTAAAACACTCTTTACTGAAAACTACCTACCTATATAGCCACTTCTCTAAGTGCAGTTATGTGAATACACTGGCAGTCACTATCATATATTTATTTAGGGGTGTAGAGGTGTGACAGATCAGAAACACCAGAAATGCTTCACATGGCAGAAGCTCACACAACCCCAGCTGGGAATACACTAAATGGGCTACGAGGAATGATGCTCAGCTATTAATATGCAGCTGCTGCACTGAATAAGCTTCATGTTTGCAACACTGCAGCTATAGCGCTTCTACCACTATACGTCCCTGACCCCTAATCCAGCCACGTACAATAGTCCATGCTTAATATTTTGTATATTTCTGAACATTCACACTGGATATTTAAATCTTAATGGACAAAAACCAGAATTTTAAAAAAATCTAAGTTCACAAACTTTAAAAAGCTCCCAATATGTTTCTGAGAAATTCAGCTGCCTTTAAATACATTCATATTAAATACAATGTGATCTGTCACACAACATGGTGACATACCTACTTCTCCAGGTTTTATATCCTGAATTATCTGCTAGATTTGGTCCCAAAACATGTCTGCAAGGTTTTTAGTACCTAGCACAAACTCAGTGTTTCACCATTATTGCTTCTCACAACTTATCAACAGAAATAACTTGATATTAAAGGAAAAACAGAAACAAGAATACTGACTAACGTAAAAAGTTGCTGGGCAGTATTCAGGGAATTCTCAAATGAAAAACTTCTTGGTCCTCCCATGAAGTGAAGACGAAGTTTTGCAACTGTGCCCACAAAACCCACTGTAGGTCTCAGGAACAATGTTCCATTGCAAAAGGGCAGCAGAGAACATTTTCTGCCAGATTTCTTTTTTCTCAATATTCACAGTCTTTTAGTATCACATAAGGAAAGCAAGAAACAAAAGAGGGAGGAAAAGGTTGCTGCTTATACAGCCTGCTTAAACTTGTTTATAAAAAAAAAAAGAAAATTAGAAGGAAAGCAGAGAAATCAATTAGACTTGGGGTAAGATTTTGCCGACTTGCTAATAGACTGTAGAGAAGAACCTTCAAATTAGTATTTTCAAGTAAATATTAGTAATATCTGTTTTCAATATTCAGAAGAAGCAGTAAATTAAACCTGCAAAACCCAATAAAGTGATTATCTTCAAAACAAAGTTTATCACTTTAAGAACTATGAAAATTTAGTTTAGTATGGAGTATACTTCAATGTTTCAAAATATTTCCATTTCTCATTGGGAAATGAACTGAGAGTGCCTTTTAAACTCTCATTAAAAAAAACTTGCCTTCCTTTACCTCTGCTTGGACAATGAATATTGACTAGGTTTATTTATGATCAAGTTCTTCCATCTTTCTGACTTTTTAACAGTTAAATTAAAAAACAAAACCTGCAATTTCTCAATGTCTAAAATTATTGATAAGAACGCTGGTAAATGCCAAAAATATAGAAAAACATTGGAACTTAATTTCACAACATAAGAATGCGTAAGAATTCCAACTACACACAGCTATTTCACAGTAGGAAGATGCAAAACAAGGCTGAGCTCAACAGAAACAGCTGTTCCCTCGGGGACTGCTGCAGGGAAGAGAGAAACACCTGAATCTTCTCAGAGGGAGCCAACCTTGGCTAAGGCAGGCATGGTCTGGGCGCTGGAAAGGTAACCATCTTTTTCCGATGAAAGCCACACCAAAAATAACTGAGCAGAGCTGAAGTATACAAAAACATGTCAAAATTTGAGAACTATGTCATTGATAATGAAAGTGGTATTTGCTTTAGGAAGAGGATGAAACACAAGTGTGTTACTGAAGACAATAATAAGGTGGAGACATATAGTTCATATCAGTGCTCCAGTCTTTTAAAATCTTAAAAACAGAGAATTCTTTGAATTCTGAGGAGATTCCTCCACAGTTTCAGATTCTACTGCCTCCCTGTCAAAGTCAAGTCAACCTCTCAGGCAGGAGAGCTCCCCGTCAAAACCACCTCCTAAGATGACCAAAAGGATACTCACACAGATGTGTGAAGTCCTCCAGACCTACAAATGCCAAAAACTATGTGCAACTCAAATCCTCGTTCTAACAGAAGACCATTCTTCATAAGGTAATTTTTTTCCAGAAACCACATTCACATATAGAACTATAGCCTTTATAAGTCTTGCCAAAGGACTGGCAAATATCTTCCAATATCAAATAAATTTCCAAAAAGCTTTATAAACAACACTTCCACATACCTTGTCCAGTTTGACACCTCCGACCACTTTCAAAAGAGAAAAGATTTGAGTCATAGCCATAGCGACGGAGGCAGAGGTAGTGCCATTTTACAGAGTCCCTTTTACGGGTGTACAAAATTAGTTCTGTATCTGTAAGTTCCATTATGCCAGAACCCAGTTCATTACCATCATCATCCACATTAATAACCTATAAAAAAGAAATTAAAAAGCATTAGGTAATTACTCTTTTAAGAAACAATACCACTTTTAATAATCTTAATGCCTGACTGGTAGACTCCATCTGTGCTATCACACTAGTTACAATCCTTGAAGTGAACATTAAAAAAAAAAAAAAACAAAAAAAACCAAAACAAACTAGTGTCTTTGCTACTCTAACCTAGAATTAAAAAAAATTTAAAATAATACTTATTTAAAAACAATACAAATGAGACTGCCTAACATTACTGTAAAATCTGATGAGAAATTTAAAGTGTAAGAGATTTGCAAGTATTTTTTTTAAACTGCCTTTATGTACATATTCTAGTATTCCCACATGGATAAGGCATACCTCAGATAATGGGATCTTTGAGAGCCCCATTTCTAAAAAAACAAAATATTTGCTTTGTCATATAACCCCACTTACAGTTGGGAAAAGGAATGAGAAAGGGTAAGTGGCTCCAGATAAAGCTTCCTTCACATACATGTATAGCCTTGCACTGTGCTGAATCACCCGATAGTTTAAGGTATTTTGCTGCCTTTTCAAAGTCAACAAATAATTCAAAAACCTTATAGTTATCTTGTGTGAAAATATGCGTATAAAGCTAAACTCTTGTTCTTTATGCTTTTAAGCCAGTTTTGAGGTCATCTGCATCCTTTATAGAATTTGGAAAATATATATTTCCCCCCTATTTTACCTCACAATGCTGCTTTTAGTGGGATTCCTTCTTAACCAATAAAAAAGCTACCAAAAAAATCTCCCTATGGAATTAATGTTACTCCTTAAAGATACATTTTCAACTTGAAATCTAGTCAATTGAAAAGAATTAGGAATCATTTCATCTGCCTGTGAGGCTTATGCCCATTTTTCCTCATTTGGCAGATTACATTTTTTCATCTCTCCCCCACCTCCACTGCTAAACAAACAATAGAGAAATTCTACAAGGAGAAAAATAGGAACTAGTTACACAAAGTGATGCATAAAGAGAAAGAAAACAGAAAAATATTTATCCTTCAGCTTTCTTAACTG
The DNA here is from genome assembly GCA_013390045.1 of Picathartes gymnocephalus. Classification (NCBI taxonomy): domain Eukaryota; kingdom Metazoa; phylum Chordata; class Aves; order Passeriformes; family Picathartidae; genus Picathartes; species Picathartes gymnocephalus. Next base: position 101,462 of record WEKY01025721.1, read on the forward strand.
ATAATATTAAACATTTCCAGAAATTTCCATGGCTTTAAAGCTCAAATCATTGTTGTCCTCAGGCAACACATGAATCATTTTTCACTATGGAAGTATTACATTCCTTTGTCAACACACAGAGACAGTTTGGAGCACAGAAGCAAATCTGACTTGTGTGACCTATGCAAAGGTATGTTGAGTTACAGTCACTGGCTTCAGCTGCTTCATGCTTAGCATGTTAAGCACATGAACGAGTGTTCACAAGCTTATAAATTCGAGATATGTAAGACAAAAGGGCACTTAAAAATAAAAGTTCTCCACATAAAGGACAAAAGTTTTCAAAATGTATAATCAGTAGTGACCTTCAGGTAAAATCAGCAGTCCTAAAATTTTCTATTGATGACCCCACATTCAGTTCATAATCACACCAAAAGCTATTTATTCTCTTATGCTAAGGACTCCTTTCCTAACTTAACATTCTGTAACCTTCTAAAAGCAACACCACTTACTTGGGCTCTACCAACTGAAATGGAAATGGATCAAAATCACAGGGCTTCTGCTCTTTCCTGAAGATAAAAACTGTCCTAAAAAGCCTACCCTGTCTAGGGCATTCCTGCCACCACTGATAAGAGAGGATTTCTCAAAGGTGCAAGAGAAACCTGTAGCCACAGACACCTGCAACTCTGCAGTGTTTCAACTGTTCAGAAGTTTGCACTCTATTTTCATTACTTCTTTTTAATCACAGACCTAGTCTGCAAGAAAACAATAAAATAGTTCACAGCACACCACACCAGCTGCATACCTTAAACTTGTTTCGGTGGTTATCTGGGACAGTTTCTTTATCTGGACAGCTACAACAGCTACCCATGACTTCTTTAGAAGACCATCTGATCTCTAAAGGGGGGAAAAAAAAAAAACCAGAATGATCATTTAGTTGAAGTAAAAACAAAGTACCATCAACAGAACAATCCAATGCAAATTACTCTCTGACATACAATTCTTCATGATGAATCTCCCAGTCACATGTAATAAAAAAATTAACGTAGATACTACAAATATGATAGTTAATTTAGATTTGACAGTAAAGAGTGGCAACACTGAGCTGTTAAGGTCCTCCCAATAACTCGAAATTACTGCCAAAGGGACTCATTCAATTTGTCACCTTAATTCCCATGGTAGCAGCCTAGGGGAAAACAAAACCCAACCACTTATTGTGTGAGATTTCCATCTCCTAAACCAGGCTTTTACACAAGGCTGCTATCTGGACTCCAGTTCCATCTAAATGAGCACTCCCTGGCTCAGGAGCACAGCACTAGAGACACTCCTAGAAGCCCTGGGCTGTAGCAGGTTACCAGGCACAGGCAACACAAAGAGCCCATATGGCAATCCTGAAAGGCTGCCCTGGCTTTGGTAGCTACAGGGAGGAGGTGTTCCAGGCCTGCAGGCAGCCCTGTGCTGGCAGCCACGCAGTGAGGCTCTGTGCTTCCAATTTCAAATACTTCCCATATAGCAGTATACATCAAACTATGTAATCAAAGACAACGGAAGGAAAAAAACCCCACATTCAACACAAATATTTTAAAACTTGGGGTTTTTTTTATTTCTATTAGGTTTCATTTGGATTAAATTGCGTTACACGTTCATTATAAAAAATTAAAATAATGAAGTAACACCAAACGGCATGGCTGAAGTAATGAAATCCAAAAAACCACCTGGGTATTTTTGCTATTTTCATTTAAAGATTTTTGTGTGTATGGCAAAACTTTCACAAAACAGTATGATAAAATATTCACAGAATGAAGTCTTACAGCTTGCTGTTTCACCCTCTATCACCATGAAGAAGGGGTTAAGTCTCATATTTCTTAAATACAAAGAAGTCTGACAAAAGAAAACTTAACCCTTTTACATCATCTTTATATTGGACAAGAACTAAAATTTCCACTACACAAATGAAAAATGTGGCAAAATCCTGCAAGAGAGCTATTAGGTCAACAAGAGATATGACATTAGAAATCAAGAAGAAAGAAGACAGAATGGGCTGATAAGTTTTACTGAAAAGAAGGCAAAAAAATCTGATGGCATCCTAAGAAAACTATGACTTGGTTTCTAGACAGGCATTTGTATTAGCATGCAGCAGTAGTATCCATGTTGCGCTTTAATGTGCTAAGGGACAAGGTGCAAAGAGTACAATGAGGAGCAGCTAAGTCTTCCACTCTTTTTGATCAGAAAAGCCACTCAGAAGAGATACTCCTACCCTAGAGACTGTAAAAATCAGCCACCAAGAATCCCCTGCAGAGGTAACAACACTGCTCCCATTAATCCAGTCATAACGAGGCAAAATACCAGACACCTAATCAAAATTGTGGATTCTTTAATGTGATTTCTGGCCATAACATGAAAACATGCATTCTATTAACAAAGATTTTTTTTCCCCAACTCAAGATGAAACTGGGGGAGTTCCTTGTTGTTTCTACTGCATGCTGAGAGAAACTATGCTATACACAACAAATTTTTTTTTTTTTTTTTTTTAAATGCATGGTGAAGTTTTGAATTTTTTTGTAGTAGTAGTAGTAGTAGTAGCAGCAGTTGTGGTAGTAGTACTTCCTCTTCTATTTAGAACGGGAAATACAGGTAATAACACCTGTTTCTGGTTTTCTGCCCTGGCACCCCACAGTGCCTCACTAGAGTCACGTTCATATGTTGTTCTTGTCAGCCTACTGGCACTGTGCTATTTACCCTGAGAATCCCCTGCTATGAAGAGCAACAGGTGACAACAGCCTCAATGAAGGGTAACAGTGCATACCCTGCTCCATACAACATAGTTGTATACGCCTCTAGCAGCCTTCAGGCACAAATGCATGCACTTAATAAAGCCCAGACTTAGACCTCCTCAAATGTTTTGTAGTGCAAACATAACTACATAGCTGCATGCTGCATAGCTATCATGATGACTTTCTAAGCATTCAGCATGAAATAACTGACCAAGTCTGTTGAAGATAGGTGCCTGCAAACCTTAAAAAAAAAACCCAGAACTTAAATGCAAAGCACTTTGGGGAAAAAAAAACCACTAGAGTTGCAAGAAGAAAGGTGTAGTATATGAAGAGGTTTGAAGCACAGCCTCTATCTCAGGAACAACAAAAAAAGGGTATGTAATCAATAATTATACAAGCTTGTTAATTTCTCACAGGTATGTTCTAATACTAATATTTCGGAAAAACAAGAACTGCAATGCTGCTTCAAAGGAGAGATGTGAACCAAGGCTATGAGGAAGAAATTAAACAGCTAGGGAACTGGCAGAATTAAAAATCACTCACCTAGATTTGGCCATTAATACTCCCAGTCTCTGCTGCAGCATCAGGGCTTCTGTCATACTCAAAGTGTCATGCTGTCTTGTCACAGAACTAACCATTGGACCTAGAACTAGAAGGGTAAATAAAAATGTCAATTTTTTTCTTATTTTTAAGATGCTAGCTAGTAAGCTAACAAAAATATATGCTTTTGTTATATAAATATTTTGTCAAGCAAGGTCTTCATGATGTTTTAGATAAGACTGATGTCTGAGTTGCCGTGGCATTCAATGCCTTTGGAAGAAAACAATCTGGCATTCCTTTCTGCAGAGTAGCCTGTCACAGTGGGGGCTCCATTCATTCTCCACTCACTGCGTATGCAATTCAGTGTGGAAATGACAGATGTGAAGCTCCTGTTATCCTCACTGCATACCAACCCAAACCAAACCAAACCACAGCAGATAAACAGAAGAACACATACAACCTACTCTATTTAACTCTCTCTTGCTTATCCTACGGAACACACACAAATTCTGACTTGTGTGGCTAACACATCATCCTTTCTCTGCTTCCCTCATGATTCTTGCTCCACGACATTAACCATAAACTGCTTGCTTTTATTTCCCCACCCCCCAGATTATTCTCACACTAGCTATCCACTCACATTTAACACTGAAAGCTAACTGCTGCTTCCATCACACTAACAGCTGGCAGTCTCTGTTTTCTGCTTGTAAAATTGTCATACAAGCACTTGATATTTCCTTTAAAGCTGCTTATTAAACTCAATAGAAGGGTTAATTTCTCAGAATAATATTTTATTATTAGTCTTCCTTATCAGTCTTTCAGAATGTCTATGCAAACTTCTTTAAGACCACTGCAGCTTTCCTTTGTATTCATCAGCTGTCCCCTGTCTTGCCCATGGACTAAAATCATCTTGAGAAACCAAAGCACTCTGGTTTTTTGCATAATATCAAGAGTAATGTAGGCCCAATTTCATCCCAGGTCCTAGGCATGATTATACCATTGCAGAACCCTCTTACTTGTGAAGGGATTGTGCAAGAGAACACCAGAAATTCAACACTGGCAAATGCAAAAATAACACACCTAGCAAAGGAGCTCTATCTGTTAGGAAAGATCACTCACACAGTCATGCAGTCCAATGGAAACTCTAGCTGGACAGCTATCATAAAGCAAATGAAACATAACTGTTTGGAAAGAACTTAAAGTGCCAAACCAAAAATACAATTCTATTATATGAATCCACAGTGCACTCACAAATGTAGTAATGTATGCCATCAGGCCTCTCCCAGTCAAAAAAGATAAAGTAAAAGCAGAAATATGCTACTTAGCTCAGCCTAAAAAAATGGAGCAGAAAAAATGAGTACAGAATTACAGGTGACATAGACAAGATAAATAAACCACAACTATTTTCCAAATGAAACCATTGGGAAACAGCAGTTGACATCATCAAGGGAGGGGTTCAAAGAAACACACAAAAGTTCTTTTTTGCACATGGTACATAGTTAAACTTTGTGATGTGCAATGTCTAGTCAGAATGAGTTCCAAAAATTTAAAGATTCAGAAAATAATTGAACAAATGAAAGCTCCATGAAGAGCTTTTAAACTCATGGATGTAATATCTGGCTCAAAAAGTCTCTAGGTGCAGATCCTTAAAAGAGTCTTAAGGAACGATGATAAAATGTTCCTTCTTATTATCCCCTTCCCGATATATTTACTATTGGCTGTCAGAATTTACTAATTACTGTCAGAAACAGGATACTGGACAAACTGATACTTCAAATGTGACCCAACAAAGCCATTCTAATTAACATATATGGATGACATCACCTTAGCATAAAATTGTGAGTGCTCTGCCATAAGACATTAAAAAAGGAAATAATTAACAAGTTATACTTAACTTGAAACTTAACCCTAGATTTCACAAAGGTGTGCAGGACCTATCCCTCTGCAACAAGCACAAGCTTTGGTTATGTGACGGCCCTACCCAATCTAGATTGTATTATTAAACTGTGATTTTGGTCAGGTTAGATTTTTGCTGGCTTAGCATACCAAACCAGCTAGCAGAGAGTCTAGCAAGTGCCAGAACCAGCTGGGGACAGAATAACAGCCTTAGTCACTCCTACCCAGTTTTCAGAAAAATTAGCTACTTCACTAACTACTGGGATTGAAGTTTACCAAATTCCCTGCTAAAATTTTCGGAACAGGAAAATGGAAAGAGGGAGCAGAAAATCTGACCCACTCACTCTGGTGAAATTTTAGGCAGTAGTCATTAGACAAATAATTAAAATAAAAATGTCCACAGGCAAGCTATCCTAATGCAGGTATGTTTGCACTGGTCTTTACCTTGGTACTTTTCTAGCAAAGTTTTAAAGCTTTTACATAGTTTGGCTATCTAAAGCAGACTAGCCTATTTCAGTTACCTAAGAATGATTCTTAAACAATCTAAACAGAGTTTTATAATAGATTAAAGAAAGCACACAGACTTGCAGCACCTAACTTTTTTTAAATGTAAAGCAATAACAAAATTCTCCAAACAGTTGCTTCCAATTACAAGTTGGCTGTTTACTCAGTCCGGGATTTTCTTAAATTTTCCCAGATTGCAAAATATTTACCCAAACCTAAACATACGAGAAGAAGTAGACATTTCCACAGTCACATCCCTAAGTTATGTCTACAATGTCAAATTTAGGAGCTGTAATTTCCCACTCACAAAGCATCAGTGGTGGTTGGGTGCACTCATGCAAGGAGGGGGAAAGGGATGGAGGGTATTTTCTGCTTCTCCCTAACACATTCATTACTGCATTGCAAGGTGAAAATCCCAGGCAAGACAAACCAGGACCAGCACTCATTTAAACCTTGCTAATGGGAGTGAAAGGTAGGAACTGCCATAACTTCACTAAGATTTATTACTCGGCTTTGTGATAAAACGTGGCTCTTTCCCTCACAGACCAAGTAGGGCCAACAAGTTATGCTAATCTCTCAGAAGTCAAGGAGCACAAGGCATCAGTGTAAACAAGAGTAGATACTTTAAAAAGAAAAACACAGTCAAAAGCTTGTAGAAATTCTAACATTTGCAATTCTGCAGTCTCTCCAGGCTGGGAATGATCTAAATAAGGTGTGCATTCCCCTTGTGTAAGAAAGGCCACATGGACACGCTGCTATCATGGTCCTCATTTGCTCATAGTCACATCAACACAGTCAGCTTATGGTTGCAAAGCTCATCTAAAAGCTAGTTTTAACTTAGTTCTGCATGCTCTGGTTGCAGAATCAAACATTAACTTTGGGAGACATTTTCTGTACACATAAATTCCTCTCACAAACCTCCTAAAATCAGGGAGGGAAAAAACCCCAAACCACAGCACACCTCAGAAGAGGTAGGGAGAAGCAAGGGTGCCTTGTCTGTTAACCCATCTTTTGCACAGTCTTTTCAAATGAAAAAGTGGCCTTCCAAACCACTAGCTTGCCACAGTGCAAGGTCCTCTGTTAGGTCTTTCCATTTAGTGTGTAAGAAACAGAGTCCAAATGTTGGTTGTCTAAACTGCACCTAAACTAAACACTGGGAGTAAATATCACAAATAACGTGCTAGACAATTGAACACACTAAAAGAGGCAAAACTAACTTGGAAAACTTCCTCCCAAAGTTCAAAATGGCCCTCAAGAATTTGGATGTTTGCATTTCTAGAGGGATTCAGAGAAGTAACTGCAATTTAGTATTACGATGACCATCAGTACACCTGCCCAGTACATCCTGCAATCTCACATGCAACTGGAAACACTTGAAGAAACTACACCCAAATCCCTATAGATACAGTATAACTAATTTTCTCATCTCATGAAATTTGAGCAGTTGTTGGTGTTAATGGTTCTTCTACAGTAGGTGGTAATTTCACCGGGAAAGTGTTGCATCAGAGATTAAACTGAAACTGACAGTATGGATCAGAACGTTTCAGGTTATACACAGAAAATTTCTAAGTAACTCACTACACCCTATGATCATTAACCAGAGTTGTCACTACAGCAAATCAGCTTTCAGTTTTCCACAAAAAACAAGCTTTGTATGAAAGTGTAAGACAGCAAACAGACAAATAAGAGAAACCAATTTACCGTGTAGGAAAAATGTTATTGAGTAAGACAATGACTGTTTTATTGGCATGCTAATCATTTCAGAATATAGGTGAAGGGTGCTGAATGGTACTGCAGTCAGTCCTTCGAATTTTGCTGGTTGCTGACTACTGCCCATTTCATAACTGGCTAATGCAACAGATTAAATGGGTAACCTCTGTATCTAATGAGATATATCCTAGGTCTTTAGAGTCGTGATGTAATCCATGCTGGCAAATTCTATATGATTTAAGAATCCTGGTATCCTAGTTGGACTTAAAATAACCCATACTTTAACCTTCTGTTTACTTTGGCTAGCATATCTTCAGTGCCATGAAGCCCAGTTTTTCAACTGGAAAACAAAACTTAACGTTCCTGGTACACGGATTCCCACATACCAGACCTCACCACATGCACGTAAAAGATGAAGCACCAAAATAAAGTTAGTAATTATTGAGTGTGGTCTTGAAATCCAAGAGCCTAATTTCCCCAATGATCAAAAAAAGGACTTCTTTGCTTTATAATTATCAAAAGGGGAAAAAAAAATCTGTACATCAGCAAAGACTGACTTTAATGTTTGGAGACACAACAGACAAAAGAGGTGCCAAAGCTGGAATGTTCTCCCATGGAAACACAGGAGTTTAATGGGATATGAGTATTCAGGAGAACAGGAAGAAACCCATGAGAAATACAGCAAAAGAAGCACAAAATATCCTCCTTGCCTGCCCACGACTGCCATCATCATTCAAATCTACTCATCTTCTTTCAGGTGTCCTGGAAGGCTCTTGCCTTGCACAATCTGACAAACAACATAACAACAATTCACATCCAAGAAGCAAATGCATTTTGGGGAAAAGGCGCTTTAATAGTAAAGCAAACTGAACTAAGGTCAGACATAGTCCTTGCCCTTCATCCACTTGGTAACAATTACTAAAATTAATATTGAAGGTGCCTAAATACCTTAGAAGGATGAAAAAAGCAGTACTAACAAACCATAACAGAGTTAAAANGCAGTACTAACAAACCATAACAGAGTTAAAAACTACAACGAAGGAGATCCAAGAAGAAACTAAACATGCTGAGAAAGAGTTTGGTGCCGCTGGCTGCAATTAGGGAAAACAAAGTATGAAGGGTTGAGGTGAAGCTGCAGAATCTACTTTATAACTTTGCTTATGCTAACAAGTGGAGTTTTCCCTCAAGATTTTTATTAAATGAGCATGTTGTCAGACTTCTGATTAAAACACAGTAGCCCTTTCCAAAGGAAAAAAAAACAAAAAC
>WEKY01025723.1:1681-44730 GCA_013390045.1 Picathartes gymnocephalus
ACTCGAGATGTGGCCTCACCAGTGCTGAATACAGACAGATGACTGCTGCCCTGGTCCTGCTGGCCACACTATTGCTGATACAGGCCAGGATGCCACTGGCCTTCCTGGCCACACTGTTGGCTCATGCCTTGTGAATGTATTCCAGGTCTTGTTTAAAATTTAAACAACTATTTAAGACTACTTCACAGAGATCAGCCCTGCAGAGAAAGACTTTGGGATGATGGTTGATGGAAAAGTCAACATGACCCACCAGTGTACATTCACAGCCCAGAAAGTCAATCGAATAGTGAGCTGCACCAAAAAGACTGTGGCCAGCTGGTTGCAGGAGGTGATTCTCCCACTCTACTCCGCTCTTGTGATATCCCACCTGGAGCATTGTGCACAGTGCTGGTGTCCTCAAAAGAAGGACATGGACCTGCTGGAAGTCCAGAGGAGACTATGAAGTTCATAAAAGGACTGAAGCACCTTCCCTACAAAGACAGATTGAGGGAGTTGGGGCTGTTCAGCCTGGAGAAGAGAAGGTTGTGTGGAGACCTCATTGCAACCTTCCAGTATCCAAAGGGGCCTACAAAGAAGCTGGAGAGGTACTCTTGGTCAAGAATTGTAGTGACAGGACAAGGGTAATGGGTACAAGTTGAAGAAGGGGAAATTTTGGTTAGATATTAGGAGGAAATTTTTCACTGTGAGGATGGTGAGACACAGGAACAAGCTGCCCAGGGAAGTTAGGGATGCCCCATCCCTGGAGGTATTCAAAGCCAGGCTGTTTAAGGCCTTGAGCAACCTGGTCTAGTGGGAGGTATCCCTGCCCACGGCAGTGAAGGCTGGGAATAGACAATCTTTAAGGTCTATTCCAACCCCTTACCATTTTAGGGTTGTATGATCTGCCCTGAGGCTGGATTATTAAAACTGGTAAGGTACATGGGGTGGTATGGGCAAGTGCATAAGGCTGCGAGCAGGTTGCATTTTGGAACTTCACCCTTGAACCAGTGCAGAACCAAGAAAAACTAGTAAAATATGTGGAGAAAGTATGCTGTCACCTTAGCAATTCCAAAGAAACACAAACCACTGCAATATGCTGGCCCAGGCATACCAAGCTCTGTTTGACACTATTCTTCGCAAGGGGAAAAGAAGGTCTCTGGGTCTGATGATAAAACAAAAACTCTGCAGCTACTCCAACCCCAGTGACAGGCACTGAAGAGGAATGAGAGGACTAACCCCTCCTAATTATCAGTCATTCCTATACACAAGAAATGGACACAAAACTCAGCTTGTAAAGGAGGATGAAGCCGGGCCACCACAAGAACAGGAGAAAGAGGCAAAACAAGGTACCTATCTTTGAATCAGATGTGGGACATGCAAAAACATTTCACCTGTCTTCCAGGTCAGCACATTATCACCTGGCTGCTACGATGCTGGGATAACGGAGCTAGTAGCCTGTAATTAGAGTGTAGGGAAGCCAAGCAGCTATGATCACTTTCTAGGGAAGGGGGCATTGACAACTGGATTTGAAAAAAGGGCCTCAACCTCTGAAGATGACTCCTGTGAAGAGTCTGAAGGAAAGATATCCCTTCAAGGAAAATGTTGTGTGTCACCCAGATAAGAGGACCACAACACAGGGAAGTATCCACTTCTTGAAGGAATTAGCCACACTAGAGATGATTTATTATGACCTAACATGCAGCTACCCAGAGATCCAGATGAAGCCCAATGCCCGTTACCCACAAGCCAAGAATTTGTACACAGCACATCATCACTGTATCCCAACTGACTGGCAGCTATGACCAGGAGATACAAAGAGGGACCAGTCGTGGATCAAGTGGCTTAACACTTCCAACAATACGAGAAGGAAAAAAAAAACCAAAACAGTCTTGCTCCCCCACATATATATGGAGCAGTATCTCAGCTTTTAACAGTAAGCATCCCTTTGATCAAGAGGAAGATGCAGGAAGTACACACACAGCAGGGCACCCTTCAGTTGTACCTGTGGGACCACTGACAGGACATGAAGTGGGATGGAAGTGAGTGGCATCCATTTCGTCTGTACTGGAGGACCCCCAGTCCTCCAATGAAAGATTCAGACAATCAGGTTAAACTTCCAGAACACAACAATATAAACCAACTTAGCTGCAGCAGTTATCAGTATTCAGTTGTGAGCAAATGCAAAATAACTCTACTCAGCATTCTTTCTTACGACTGCCCTTAAAGAATAACTTAAATAATAACTAACAGGGGACTTGCCTTCAGGAGGTTTGCTGCAATTTCTCCCTACATAAAAGTTTTAGGTTACCTTCAAAGCACACATGGGAAACAACTACTGTTTGAACTGTAAAACCAGAGACCTATGATAAAATCCGTAGAATTGCATAAAAGCAGTGGAAACAACAAACAAGACATTGAATCCAAACTGACACCCAGAAAGGTGTTATCAAACCCAAAACAAAAGAACCTACTGTGGCAATGTTAACATAACTCAAAATCTGCTTATGGAATTTTTTTAGTTTTAGGTCAAATGCCGACCTAGAGCAACTAGACTCTTTGTAACTGAACTTCTGATTTAGAAAATCACTTAATTCATACCTTACTCTGTAATCTCTTACTGGACAATAGTTTTTAAAACACAGCTAAAATTTTGAATCAAAGACTTGACTCACACCACATTTTTACCCTCAATATTACTGCGGGACAACAGTGATAGGACACATTGCATTTTGCCGACAGCGTATCAGTGCACTTATCAGATTAGTTACACAGAGCAAGGACTTTGTTTTTCTGTACTGAACACAGTAAATGAGACTCTGCTTTCTTTCCTTCTTAAATTAGGTTACTGTTTAATCTCAACAGCATTCTACCAAGTCTGGAATACAGTGCTAATTAGTAAGTTAATACTGAATTTGATGAACAACACAATGGTAGGCTGAACTTCCATAACGATAATCATTTCACACTAAACTTGGCCCAGACAAGCCATTTGTATAAAGGAAAATGTAAGTGATGATAAAAGTAAGTACTTCAGCTTCTTTAGACAACACTAAGGTGAGTATTTTTGCTTTTCCACTGTGCAGAACAGATTTAATAACTAAATGCCATCTTCTCTGTAAAGTAGTGAAATTAAAATGTTTTCCTTTAATGAAGAATACTACTTAAGGAATAGGGCTTGGTTGTGCTAAGCACTACATGAGTGTTAAGGAATGAAAACAAAACAGTCCCTGTCTGATTAAGTTGTTTTGCTTGTTCCCCCTTGACCACCTTTTCACTTGCTGCCTGTGCTCCTAAAGCTTCCCTCTGCCACCCTAAGCAGAAGCCTGTCACAATACCTGTGGCCTAACACAGACCAACATTCTGGCCTTTGGCTACTTTCTTGACAGTGGATGGGTGAGAAGACTCTTACTGAGTATTAGGATGCCCTGGCATGAGAGGGATGCAATAGTTACAAGTTACTTGAAAAAGAAGGGCATATATGCAGTTTTGTCTACAGTTTCCAAAGGACAAAGTCAGTATCTGATGGCACTCAGAAGAGTAGAGACAATGCTTACAAACCCAAACATTTTATGGTTTCAGCAAAACCAGTTTCTTCAAGTTTATCTTGAAAACTTCAAACTAGAGAGGGGTACATGCATCACAGAAAAGAAGTAGGCTCTAGATGAACATGTCATCTTACACTGTAATTTCTCACCTAGGGCTGCCTACACATCTGAACTGGGCTAAATTCTTGGACTGAAAGAAACTATTGCTATGCACTGAACAGGGCCACAGAGTCACAGGCTCCTCCATGATAACACAGTAGTTGCACAGGCTTTCATAATTTTACTGTTTTTGTAATACAGACAAGAACAGAAATTACTACTTCTATTTTTATAGACCGGGTATACAAAAGGAAAAAGCCCAACTCTCTATTAAGGTAAACCTGTTGAATTAGAGGAAATTCAGTGATTTTTAATATTTATTCCCAGTAGTATACACAAAATACATCACTCCCCAAAAACTCAGATGATGTTTCCAAGTTCACAAGAATAATGTTCCACTTTCTGAACACCCAACTGCCTACTCTTTAAAAAAAGAGACTCCAGTAACCTCTTAAACACTCTTTGCAAACGTAGTAAAAATAATTCAAACCTAAAATTCCAGGAACCTGAAAACAGAAGCTCAGTTTTGATGCAAGATATTTCAAAATTAGCAGCAATTAAAATGGAAGGTTGGTAAGTTCAACTGTTGCAAAACATTCTGTGTGAATAACATTAGTCTGAGGAAATACTTTTTAATTGAAGTCACCAGACTACTTCGCAGTTTTATAATTCAGTCACCAAAAAATGTCAGAATCAGCAGAATTTTTCAAATTACTTCAAAGAGAACAGAACACAGACTTGAAGCAGTAGGTCTTACCTGAACATTGCTTTTGGGATAATAGAAGAAAAATGGCTTCAAAACTGGAGACCTAGATACACAAAACAACAAGCATAAATGCATGTAACTAGAAATTAATGAAACTGGTAGATCATACATCTTTGGACTATTCACACACCAAACACTTGGGAAATTAAAGCCATTCAACCATGACTAGCTATGGTTTTTCGAACAACTTTGGAAAGCCTGAGGAGTGTAAAAACTCATTAAATTCCATTATTAAGAATGTAAGATTTTGTTTAAAAAAGTCAAGAAAATTTTAGTGAGGGGAGGTAGCCAGAACAGCAAAAGTATTTTCTTCACAAAGGATGTGCTTCTTGACATTGAAGTCTACTACACTGTCAGTAGCCCCATATTGATACCTAGGCCAGTACACAGGGCTACTGGAAATACAGCCACAGGCTCTTCTCCCATCTTCGTGTGCAGTATTTGCTTAATGACAGCAAAGTTTTACATGAATAAGCATTGAAAGGTAAGAATATAAACCACCACAATATTTTAGCCGTATCTAAAAAAAACCTGAATCAAGCCAGTTTTTGGGGTTTTTTTAAAACGTGCTCAACATTATTGTGTTTACCTCATGAAATGGTTTCATGATAAAATTTTGTGGGATGTTCTGGCATTTGACCTTACATTTCTAGGTGAAGTGAGCTTATACAGATGTAAATTTGGTGGTATTACAAACTAACAGCTACAAGAGAAAACTGGTCCAGAAATTTGCATGTATTAATGTGGCTGAGCTACTGTCTTGCCATGAAGTCACATTTCAAGTTTTCCCTACAGCTCATTAAGCAAAGGCATCACTATGAGCTGATCAGAAACTTACATAACTCACATTTAATTCAATAAAGAATTTTACTATTTGCATGCATATCCTATAGCAGTCACTATTAACCTGTTATCAGTTATTAGGCATGGTGTGACACAGGAAGATTTAGTTGCTTCTGTGGTTGCTGTCCCAAGATGGGAAGCTTATGATGGTGACTGGTAGGAACATTATCATCACACATTACAACAAGTTAATGATCAGGAGTTAACTTACACTCTGGGGCGCCCTCCAACAATTCCAGTGAGGCCAGGAGCTGGAAAAGAAAATTCAATTCACAAAAGGATAGTTAAAGCCCTCTTCAAAACATCAGAGCTTGCACCTTATCACAGCTTGAATTGATCCATTTTTAATAAGTGCAGGGAAATCTCTAGTATATTACATACATTCTCATAAATTAACAAAACTGAACATTTTATACAAGTTAAAAGGCAAAACACGTAACTGAATTTTAACCAAAAAAAAAAAAATCAAATGTGCAAAGTGTGAACTAAATCTTTAGAATCTTCTTCCAAATATTTTCTATACGAATGCCTGTGAGGAAATACATCTAACAGAAAAAGAAATTAGCTTTAGTTTTCTTGTCATTCTTGTTTTATCTACTTTCAAAGAGAACAGAGAAATAACTTTCTTTGACCATGGTTTCTTTTAATATTTGCTTAATATGACTTTGCTTGTTTAGATTAACTGTTTAATTTGAAGCATTCTCTCTAGCCTTTAAACTAACTGCTTTTCTAAGGTCCTGGGTACTGCAGATCCCATTCTCTCTCTGTGATACAGAGGCAATTCAAGGACTCAAGGCACTAGCATGAGCCCGGATCTGTGATAAGTCAGCACTGTAGTATCAGGTTGCCAGGCTCCACTATCATTAAACCCATCTGCCCAGCTCAGTATTTCTGAAAGCAACAGTTCTGCTCTCCTCATCCTGAGCATAGCTTCTCACCCTTCTTTCTGGCATGGACAGCAGGAATGAATACATGATGCATCAGAGCTCCAAAAAGTATTGCAGGGGAAAGACACAGTAAAATGCATACATTAAATCAGCCTAAGAATTAATTAACAACTGTGTTAAGCAGTCCCTTTTAAAAGTAAGTGCTGTGGAAAGCTGCCTACATGGTATATTTGGCCAAATTAATTCTGACTAAAAAGGGCTTCATGCTTTCTGCAGGTGTGAATTCCCTCAGTTTGTGCTCCAAGCAAACTAAAAGCCATGTAACTGTGGTGTTGTGAAACTAAAGCTAACAGTGATGAGCTCTACTCCACAGCAGGCTGTTCTAGCTTGGATTCAGTGCCTTGTTGATGTGGACACACCAGTGGCAGCAGAGATTTCACAGCCTTGCCATACTCATGCTCATCAAGAGCAACTTCTCCAAAAAAGTCTGTTTTATAGTACTGGGAAAAAAATGACTTCAATAGAAACAGCACCACAAATAACCATCTCCCTACTCACTAAGTACTGCTAAAAAAGTGTGGTGGTGGATAGAATACAAAAGAATCCCTTACGTGAGTATTACACAATTTTAAATGATCCACTGAGGTTTCAGCCCTATGCATTTTACCTGTGCACTGATTCAAGCAGAACTGCCACTCAGCAACAAAAACAGCTGCAGTGATTTTACTGAATTATGTGCCTCGTTTGTTTATTTAGGTTGCTGGGGAAGGAGGGTGGTAATGATAAGATCATGTTGAAAATGTAGGCCCATAAAGCTAGTTAAATTTTCTGTGGATTGTCATACGGGTCACTTCCTGCTGGCTAGGCAGCTGAACTGCTCATTAAGGATACCAGATGTTGCTCCAACATCAATTTCAACTTCCTGAAAGCTCTTAAAGAAAGCTCTTCACTTGCCTGCTTTCATACCATGGATCTTGGCTCCTACAACAAAGTAGTTCTCAACACAGACAAGAAAACAATCCAAGTAAGAGCAACAACTGCTCACACATCGAGGCTAAGATAATCTTCTAAGGCTGGTCTTTGAGAAGTTCCCAAGCACAAGCTACTGTAACAGCAGATCTGTCTTTGGAAGCACTACAGCTATCCCTGCAACAGCAGAGCAAAGCTACGCCAATATCCCAGTTGCAACATTAAGTTCTATGCCATGATTATTGTTTATGTGAATATAAATACAATGGAAGCAATTTAAAGTCAAATTTAATTTTTATCTACATGAAATACCTAGTTAGGCTTCAGGGAGAGAAGACAAAGCAAATCTTACATCACTGATTGTAAGCTATAATCAGTTTGTTAATTCTGTAAACAGCATGAAGGCACTACACGTCACCTCAACCCAGGGCTCAAATTCCTATTACATTTCTCCAGTAAACCAAAAGAAGGCAATGGAAGGTGCAGTACAACCAAGTAATAGTGAACCTGTCACTGTGGCCAGACCTACCTTCCAATTAAATTCTAATCTCCTTGGATCAATCATTGTCCCAAGAAAACTTCTTATAAAAATATCTCCTCATGCTGTACTTTATGCTTATGTTGCATTGCTTGCTTAAATATCTGCACAGACGGTCTCCATCCTTTCTGGAAGACTTACCTTTATCTACAGCGACACAAACAATTTGTCACACTTGCAGAGAATATCAATCACGCTGCAGTCTCAAACCATTAAGATTCTCAGCTAAACTGAAGCTCTCGATCTACTTTTCCAGAAACTTCACATGACCATTTTTTGTTATCAGAGCTCCATTCCTTAGTGTCTCAAGGCAGATAAAAGTATTGTCTCATCTGCTACCAGGGAACCCCTTGAACAAGTTGCTTCACTTCAAGCTTATGAACTTACCACCACTCTCTGCCAGCTTCTGTGCCTCAGAATGGCATAAAACCGATGCACTTCAAAAAGGGGCGATTACCTTTAGATGGGAGACCTTCCTTTCAATGCATTTATATCCTGCTCCTGTTCATCTGCAGGTACAGTATGTGTTTGGTGTCAAGCTGAATATCATGACACTTTCTTTGATTCAAGTGCTTAATCCAAAAGCCTTTCTCACAGTGTCTGGAGACTGAGCCTGGGAACTACAAATTCTCCAGGTGGCTGGGCATTTAAAATCAGTGAGTACTGGGGATGACACTACTGAAATTCCACTGTTTTTATTAACTCCCAAATATAGGACATGGTTGGAAAAACTTCAGGTACTAAGAATGGTAAATCTACTCCTTTCTAGGTGACTAAGCTCTGGTATAAGACCCTTCCTTCGGATTCTGTGTTTAAAGGTTTCAATCTACACTGAATCTATTAAATAAATAAGTCATTAGTTAGAAAGTGTTTTTCTTTGATTAATCTTCACAGTTCTTCATATAGTCTTATCCTGTCTTTTCATTTTATGAATCCTTCCTCTAGCCTACTTTGTCTTACTCATTTTCAGCCCAAGTATCTTACGAAAAACAAACCATCATCTTCTATGTATACATGTACGTGTAATTAATTATTTGTCAGGTTTCCTTCCTTTGTGTCCGCGATTCTTCCAGCACACCCACAGACTCCCAAATTTTGGGTCCAATGGCAAATTTGATCCAAATCTGAAGGATGGAGAAGAATCTCAAGAATACCAAAGCACACTAACACCCCATGACTGGCACTCCCCTGTGAGCAGAGATGTAGGAACAGATATCCATGTAAATAATACAAACCCAATCAGGATACACTCCTTGCTACAACAGCTTGACCATTTATGGTTTCCCATGTATGTTTTATCTCCCCAGCTGCCTCTTGATCTATTTTCTCACCCTGTAACACCCATCTGTGGATGGACTTGCAAACAAATTCTTCTAAAAATCACATATGATATGCTGGAAAAGACAGCAAATTTCTGATAATTTCATGAGCAGGGGTAGCAGGCAAACTAAAGAGTACTTGGGAAAACCAATGTTGCTCTCAGTTGGGGTAATTCAGGGAACGGATCCACTGAAAACCAGCCCCGGTAAAAAATGCATAAAATGAGCCCAAATAAGAACCTATTTCAATATGTTGAACCACCATGTTCTAATAGATTATAATCTATGTCATATATACCACTCCCTGTAAAATGCCCTACAGCAGAAAAAACTCTGGTTGGAACTTGCAACCAATCTATGAGATGCAAATTTCCAGCAAAACAAGCTTCATTTCTTCCACCTCTCATTCCCCACTGGATTTACAAATGGTGGAAAATTCTGATGTTTTGCCTCCTTAATATTCCCTCTATCCTATTCCAATCCTACTTGAATGGTCACACCCAATTCTGGATTATTAGTTCTTATTCTTCAATCTACTTCTGTCAAAAAAAAAAATTACTTCTGTACAATTTTCAACAGAATAAACTATTATGCAATTTACAAAGAATGCTAGACTGCATGAAGCATTTTGTAAAATGTTTTGGAGTAAACTAAGCATGAAAATCCTCCAACTACTTGAAATCTAAAAAGCTTTAAGCACTTAAGGTTTAATAAAACTAAAGGGTTTTTTTTGAAGTTTCACAGAATTTCAAGATACAGTGATGTCTCTTGCTGAACAGCTTTCAGCTTTTGACCCTTTTATTCCAGTGACTGAATTTGCTCAGCCATTAGGTTATCAATGTTTTTACTGCATATTCTAAGGAATAGTACATGTTTTTATATATAAAAACCAGACAAAGTAGTCCACTTACCAAGCATTAATTTTTTAAGTGATCAAACTAGAAAAATCTGAACTCTCAGGTTTTATACTCAGCAGTTCTTACAATATGGTTGAGCACCAGTACAAAATGCACACAACCTTTTTTCTACAGGGGTCAATTGCGTGTTCTTAGTTATTTTATCTGTGTTCTCTGAAAACAACAGATAGTTTATCTTCTGCAGTATTATTCTCAAAAAAATGGGGACTGCAGTTAACTGCTACAACAAGGCCATTTCTAAAAGTATCTTCCAACATACTTAAGGACATCAGTCAAAATATTTATATATACTCAAGCACTTTAAAATCTCAAGTTGTATTAACCAGCTGTCATCTTAGTGTCAAACTCCGGTCATTTTAATGTGAAATAAGGGTCAGCACATGATTTCAGCTATTAGTAAAGCATTTCTTAGCTACTGAACCCCCATTAAACTTTAAATGCCAGATTCCCACAGTAAGGCTCCTCTTGAGCCTCTTCTACATGGCATTTCATTCAGAATGAAGTATCTGAATTAAAGAAGACAACATATACACTAAATCAACTGAAATGATTTAAATTCTAACCATTTGGCTGACTGGACTGCACATAATGAAGACATTTTCACTGAGTAATACAAACCAGGTCTGTGTTTGCTAGTTTTTATGAAGTGAGGGTGAACTTCTATGGACCGAACATTGCAGAACTGCACTGAACTCCCACAGGCTACAACAGATTTAAAAATCTATGTGTCCAGGATTCTCCACTGCCAAGCATAGGAATCTCACTTTACAAAACAGGAAAATAACTGTGAAGACCCCACTGTTAGGATTGAACAGTATAGATAGATTGAAAGTTACTATTTTTTTTTCAGGAGACCAACATAGATAAAGCCAACCAAACTTGCTGTTAAAAAAAAATCCCAGCTATTATCAACTTTCAGACTATTGAGGACTAAACAGAAAGAATAATTTTATCAATTAAAAGGCTAAACTCAAGTACTAATTATAAAAAAATATTAAAAGACGGGATAAGGTGTGTTTGGCCTTTTTTTTTTTTTAATAGTATATATCCCTTTAAGTTCATTAGAACAACATAGTCCAAATGAAAACTGATTAAGTGTTTGAACTTGTGAACTAAATACCATACTCAACAGAAGTTTACAGTAAATGTCTTCCATTCCAAACAGAAAATAAGCAACATATCAGTCTCCAACACAGCATGTCTATACTTCAAATTCTTCTCTGGGCTTAAGAGTCTCCTCTGCAGTTTTAATAATACTTCAAAACAATTTATGTGGAAGCACACTGATGTGTCCTGCAGGGTCTTCAACAAAGACAACAGAAATTTTAAAAGCATTAGGAAAAAAAGTCAGGGAATAACTGAAAATCTCAGTTGTTCACTGTTGACTGAAGCTTCTTAAAAAATGCAACATCCTCAAAATTCTCTCTTGCAAGTCTAACTCATTCTCTATATTGCAGAGCACACACACATACAGGCTTCAGCCCATTTCAACACTTAGACAGCATTCCTTCTTTTTATGCAGAGGATGAGATTTCATAAGAAACTGGGAATTTCACACCAGCACAATGCCTTTAGATGGTTGTCCTTCCACTGATGTGGAGGGGAGGGGGGAAGAATCAGCACTCTCAAATTGATCAGAAGCTATACAACGCTCTCCTTTTATGAGGTCCATGTTTTATTATCTTTGATATGTACAAATGTCCAGAAATCGTATCATATCCAAAAATCATATGCTGCAAACTAAGCCAGAAGTCATTAAATACTGACATTAAGACTCTAAATTTGCTGAAAAGCACATCTGATAATCAAGACCTAACATCCAAAGTTCTAAGTCTCTGAAGTGAAACATTATGAAGATCACTCCTCAACAAAATTACGATGTGATTTTTAATCACAGGAAGGAAAAGAAGTTATTTTCATTTTACTGTTGTTCCCTGAGAAGTTTGAAAAACTGCAACTGAAAACTCCCTCAAAAAGTTATCAGGCAATTAGATAAAACATTTTGACTCCAGTGATTTAAATTTAGCCTGAGTGAAAAGCACTAAAACTAGGCTTTTGGTATTGATTATTAAAAAAATTAATAAAAAAAAAATCAATACCAATACTATTTTACACACAATTTGTAATTTTCATTATCACCAAAATAAAACTACCTACCAACTCTAGCTCACAGTTCCACAAGTAGAGACTAGCAGGCTAAAACCACCTGATGAAACACCCGAAGTGAAGGTGCTCCTGGATTTCCCTACAAAAGATGCAGCAGGAGCTCTTGTGACTCTCCACCCTTATTCTAAACCATCAAATCTCTCTTCTCAATCTCTCTTCTCCTCTACTCCCCATTCCTAAATTTTAGCTGGCTTGGTCTCCTTAAATATTGGTGGAGTTGCTCTTCAGCATTTCTTACAGGGAAAGCAGAACCAAGGACTCTTGATTCACATTCTTTTGTGGTTATGCTTTCTTTCGCTATCTCAGGAAACCATCTGTAAAGCAGACAGAATACTTTCCAATGCTACTAGATGTTAGAAAGCTTAGCTGATCATCTTTACACAGCTTGCTAAAGATTCTTGGATGAAAGGTGCTATATATGAAGATTATTATCATGCCTACACACCATTTAAGGGTAACAAGCACCAAACTGCTACTGAGGGGAAAGAAAAATATACTTAAAAACAGTACTCATCAACCACTAGATACAGTCCAAGCAGAAGATAAAATATTTCTTTTTTTTTTTTTACTTTTTATCCAGTACAAATTTAAAAGTGTACTTTGTTTTTTTAAGGTCATTCTTAAATGTCCAAAAATAACAGAATAAAATGTTTCAGTTCACATGACATCACTCTGCAAGTCAACAACTTCTCCTTCCTCCCTGGTGTCCATTATGAAGGATTTGTAATTTTTTCCTGCTTTTCCTCCATTTTTCATTAAAAGAATATGCAGAACAAGAAAGAAGGGTTATTTGCAATGACTCTCATAGTCACTATCTCACCTCCTGGAAGTGAACTAACGTAGCAGAGCTGGGAGGGGTGTGACCAAGCTGGCAATCTTTTAAACACAGAACTTCATTGTTTAAAGAATTTTCGTCAGGAAAAGCCACTCATGTTGAAAATCTCATCTGGTGTGTATCCCCACAACTGCCAAAATTTTGGCAGAACAAAGCCACGTGAGGTTACATCACACAGATCCATGTAGGAAGCACAAAAACACATTTGATAGGCGCCATCCTAAGAGAGAGCAGCCACAGCTATTTTTATTTAATGCCCAGTGAGAAAAAGTGGTGCAGCACTGTTCAGAATGGGACCTCAGGTGCTCACTGCCCACAGCACTTACACAGGGCACGCAAAGCTCAGGTTCCGGGTTCTCTGCCTGTGGACGCTCTGACCCTCCCACGAGGGTGACCGAACTGCCATGGGGCAGTCTAGCCCATGACAGTGGCAGAAACCACTGCAAAATATCCAAAATATCCAAATATGCTCTGCCTTTCACTGTGACATTTTGGAGAATTGCAATCATTTGCAAAAATGTCCTGGTGAAATAGAGGGGAGGGAAAAAACTCAGGGAAAAGGGGGAGGGAAATGAACACCAGGTGCTGTTATGAGAGAATTCACCTAGGCCAACAACAATCTCAACAACCTTAGTTCTGGCTTCTGTTTCCAAGATCACTTACCCATTTCTAAAAGTCTTGTCTGTGGAGCTGCCTGTTTTAAGACAATTAAGCATCAAGAATTCCTTTTTCTGCTCTTCACAGCAAGGTCTGGAAGTCTACACTACTGTCAGAAACTAAGCATCATTAAGCTGATACAGTTATTAGTACACCACTAATTACTGTTTGGCAGTGCTGCAAAATTCTAAATCTCACTGAAGAAAGAAAATTAAAAACATTCTTCTTAATCACTGCTTTAAATATATTCCACATCAACAAGTAGCTTACAAAGCATTTAGATCCCAAATCTGACCCTTCTCTGCTTACATAAGAGTTTATGGGTGCAGGTAATACAGAAATTTACCACAGAACAGCAACTGAACGAAGTGACTGTATGAAGCAGTTCTAGAGTATCTTCCACAAATTAAAATAAAGAATGACTAGCTGTCCTTGGGAGCATGTCAGTAAACAGCCCTGATACCCTCTGACACTAGTAATTTATGTCACAAAGGCCAAAAACCTTTTTGCAGTACCTGGCAAGGAAAAGTGCTATTTATCAACAGATGCCTCAGATGATTCCAGAAATAGCCTCTTTCCTATTGCTGCTCATTAGCAGCAGTTCTATGAATTGAAACAGATTTTTTTTTTGAGAAACACTACAGGATGTTCTAAAAAGCTTAAACTGTTCCTTTAGGAAATAAACCCAGCACCTCAATCATCATCCACACACTGCCTAACCCAATTCCACACAGGAATGCATTTTTTTCATCACTGAAAGCCCTGATAACAACAACTGAAAGTTTGCCAGCCACCTCAAGGCATAGATGTTCACGTGTTACAGTAACTCAAGTTCAATTCTACACACTCCACACAACCCAGAGCAGATTTTCCACATTCTCATTCTACAAAGATCAGTGGTAAAAGGAAAAAACTGAACCCTTAATAAAACCAACATATTCAGTCTTCAAAAGTGGTTTATACATACAACGATTGCTTTATAAAAGAAGCACAGACTAAGAATGGAAAGACATGTACGGGTCCATTAGTTTTGGATCTTACAAATAAGCAATGATTTTAAAATCCACCCAGCTTTCCTTCATTCAAAAGGATGTTTTCCAGGGAAGTGTCTATGCACATACAGAATTAATAGTAAGAATAGATTTTTGCTTTCATAGTCTGCTATGGAGAAATCACTATGAAAAAGGAGAAACTACTTGAATTATGATTCCTAACTAGTTGCAGAAATAATAGTTTGGTTCAACTGAAAATACCATTCTTCATTCATAAGGAAAACTCCCAAGTCTTTAGAAGCAACTTATATCTGTGGTAAATGCTGACCGCAATGAATATTTACAGTTAGTTCTACATGATAGTATCTATATTGTAGAGACCAAAAAAAGAAAAAAGGATGACCATGCACTGACCTTGTCTCTACAAATACAACTTAAAAAAAACCCAAACCCCAACCTGCATTAAACTGTTCTCTGCAAATACTGTGAAGACTATAATATGTAACACAGAATGTGAAAATGTGCACACTTCTACACAATTTTTAATTCACTGGAAAAAAAAAACCAGTTCCTTAATTGCAAGGCAACACCTAACTATTCCTCCATTAATCAGGACTTTTGATTTGCAATGGAACTTCAGAGTTTCAGGTTAAGCCCGTGGAATTCAATTTTGAAGATCTATGTCAATGCTAGATATAGTCTTCATTTAGGTACACAGAAGCCACTGCAAAATATCGAAGCTCTAGTCCTCAAAATAGGCTGCCAAAATTTACATTTATTTAAAATGGGTAATAGAAGTAGAGTGAGTACTCATGATTTACACACAATATTACAACATATGAATGAGCTTAGAACTGAGAGGGATATAGTGGCGACACCTAAGGGATTTAGGAGTAGAATAGAAAAAAAATTTTGCTCAAAATAATCAAACAGTAGGTCCCCCAAGACAATTTAGAGACACCAATGACATTTACAAAGAACAAACGTGGGGTTTTTTTTGGAACAAACATTTGGCAAGCAATAGAAGCACAGATCATTTCACATTATGTGACTCTTAGGCAAATACTTAAAAATACACCCTCAAAACTACGAGGGACTTAATTAAATTCCAGTGGTTTGATTTTATCTCACACGTCAATTAAAAAATAAATCTTGCAATAGTTGCAATACATCACAAAATCAAATGTCGAGGACAGAATAATTTGAGGTTAGACTTAATACTGCAGGATGAGAATTTAAGCTGGGTAGTTAATATGCACTGTGAATTAAGATGCAGGTTGTCAGCAAGATCACTGCAGTATTAAATTTTTTAAATTATATCTGAACATTGTAATTACTTACACAAGCAGCTACACATTAAACAGGTTAGAAGTACAGTTGCATCAATAAAAATCCTTTGCAGTAACAGCAGATAAAGCATGAAGAGAACCTTCAAAACTCTCCAACAGCACATCTCTTCATAAATTGCAGTGTTATAGCTGGACACTGTAGGAAATTTTGCCGGCTGAGTTACAGTGTTTATTGCCAGCGAAGTCTAATAGAATTATTATGTTTCAGGAACATGGTAAAAAATTAAATCACTGTTGTACATCAGCGCAGTAGGAAAACAGACAAATGAGGAAAAGGAAAAAAACTAGGAAGGAACAGAGGCAGTAAAGGAAGAATAAAGACTCTCAAAGGAATATAAAGGTGAACTTCCAGGACTTTCATTTTGTCATTTTGCTAATGTCTGTGGGTCACATTTCTATACCAAGCTTATATACCTTTAAAAATTATTATTTCACTATGAACAACATCATGAAGCTTAACATGACTAAGTTTTTAGGTGCTAGTCATGCTCAGAGAATAAAAAGTAACTTTAAAATTCTTGGAAGATGATGAGTAATTACCCATGCCAGTTCCAGCCGGTGCAATCTCTTTGGCGAAGATTTCTACAGCTTCTTTTTGTTTATGGTGTACAGCAAGCCAAATAACAGCTTCTCGAGGACCCTGCTTCAAAAAGGTTGAAATTACATTAGCTTAGATGCAGAACATTGGTTAAATTTACAAAACTGAAAAATAACTGCAGCTCAGCATTCTAGTTAAATCATTTGGTCACTTTTTATCCACCATCACTATAAATAGCTGTTTTCGTTATCTTTATTTTGCTACCATAGAATCAACTATTGGGTATTTCAAATCACTAGGGCACTGTGCCTTTTCTCCAGCATTCTCCAAGAATCAAGTACTGTAACTTACAATACCAAATACTTGGCTTCATTCTCGGTGGAACTGGCAAACAAACTTTACTCTTAAGTCTAAGTGTACTGAGAGTACTTTGGGGCCAAGTTAGAGAACCAGGTTCACTTCTCTTAGCATCAGGAAGGAAGCAGATCTGTCTACAAAAAAGAATTCAAACTTAATCCTTGGGAGATAAATGTGAGAACAGAACTTGTAAAAACCATGTCTTCAGAGAGAAGAGCAGATACTCCCTCTAAAGCTAAACTAAATCAGTACTGTGCTCCGTACTGTAGTCAAAACACCTGTCCTTGCAGATAAGCACTGTCTCTCATTTAAAATTTTACTTCCCCAAAAATTCTATTTTCAGCCACTGAAGGATCTACCATTGCAATCAATACATGGACTGAAAGCCTTAGAGGAAGCATTAGGTCTTACTGCGGGTAAAGACTATTTATTCCAGAATTTGCAAGCACCAGTAGGAACCACCTTTGGTCTGCCTTTGAATCTTGGAATATGTGAAACCTGCTCACAACAAAAGTCTGTCTCTGAGTGTCTCTTACTTGTCCTAAAGCACAAGTGCAAGTATGTATGAAATGGGACTGCACAAGGTATCAAAACCTACTTGTCAGGAGTTTCTAAGAGAGCACTACTCTGTTAGTATTGAGTTCTGCACAGAGTATTTCTTTACTCTGTAAGTCAGCTTTTTTTTTTTTTTTTTATGGTTAATGAACACAAAGTTTCTAAAGATTCTTTGGTAACCTTATATGAAATTCTTGTTCTACTTATATCATTACAAAATTTAACAGATGACAAGTTTTGACCACAAGATACTAGATTTCTTCCAGTGTTTGTATCCTTCTTAATGTCAACAAAGGATGTGTTTCATGAAAGTATGAAAAAAATACCTATGTTTGGGTGGGGGGTTTTTTTGTTTTGTTTTGCTATTCTACAGAGATCAGAGCACTTCAAAAATCTCTAAATGCCCTGTCTAATGAATTCCTTTAAATTCGGTAGCTTTTCATATTCAAAAGAGACCATTATGTTAACAGAGCACTAAATCTCCTATTGCAACCCAAATACATGGCAAAACCCCATGAGGATCACTCACTTGTATACCAAGGAAAGGACACTTCCTACTTTTCAGCTGGTGATCAGTGGAACATCAAAAATGAGAGGCCTTCTAGGTTTAGTATATTTAAACCAATGCCCTAAATGTTAATGAAGCTGAAAGACTATTTTTCTCTACTCCCAATTCTAGTGGCATATACACACAGAGATAATCTGAGGTACAGCAATGATAAACATAATTGCTTCCCTTTTTTCATCTTTTAAAGTATCCTTAGGTAGACATACTCAAAGAAACAGTTTATTTCTTAGCCTCCAAGCTCCCAGCCTGGAAAATACCTGCCACAATACTCTCATGTGGGAAATCCCACAAACTTGATTCACATTTCTATTAGATGATCTTAGTACTCATGTAGGCAAATCCCAAAATAAAAGTTCCCTAGAGCCAAGGTAGGAGAGGTAATATTTCTGATCACGTAGATCATGCAACACTCGAAGGAAAATTTCCTTCTATGAATCAAAACAGATGTCCTGATTAAAATAACAGAGATAAGAAATTAGTTTTCCAGTTTACGAGTTTCACTAGGTTGTTGTAAAAATACAGCTGCTACACAAAAAAATATGCAGCCATACAACAAACCCAACAAATGCGTAATTCAGTGTTCCCAAAGCAACCATAAGATTCATTAAATTACTACAAATAATAATCAACATTCTTGCAAAAAAATATATTCATGCATTCACATCTGCTTTCTGGTTCTAAACAGTATTACATAATCAACATTCCATTTAAAGTTCCATGTTTACTTCCTTGCCTGTAAATGCAAGATACGGTGGTCTATGAAAATAAGCTGAATCCTGTTTTGAGTGGATGAACCCAGTATTAAAACTGCGTATACAGGCTGAAGTCATTAATCTTGCAGTATCAGAATTAAAACAAAAAAACCAGCAAAACAAAGTCTTAATGTCTTGGAAACCAATTAACAAAGGGTTAGCAGAAAACTAATAGAGCACATACAGTTTTTATGTAGCAAACTCTAATGCCTGATGTACTATTAATAAATAGCTTTTACATGAAACACATCCTGTATTTCCAAACCATGAACTCACTGATGCCATGTCACTGTCGTAACTCCTTCCTCCCCAACAGAACAGGAGATACTAAAAATCAAACACCACTAAAATTACTCAGTGCTGATTCAGGTCCCTTTCTAGCTCACACTGGGCTGCTGCTGACAAACAAGCTATCAGAGTGACAGGCAGCATCCACATCAACAGGTGGAGAAGCCTGAGAAAAAGGAATGCTTGCCACTCTTTCCTATTTCTCAAGGATATTTTGTTGTCAGGAACAGTCAATACTCCACATAGCAGCTCAGACTACAGTATGCAAGATTACCTAAGGCTGGGAGACAGTGATTTCACAGCTGCAAAGGCAAGCCATGGCACCAGTTTGACAGATGTGCATGGGAAGTAGCCCAGCCACACCATACATCTACATTGAGCTCCAAATACTGTTCAGCTTACCCTGTCTTGGTATTCACTTACGTATTTGCTTCTTTGCTTCAAATTTAGGTGGCAGAACTTTCAAAGCAGGAACTATTCTTCTTACGTGTTACTATATTGCCTAGCATAGTAACACATAGGCTCTGGTTTTGAGCACTGTGATTTGTAACTCAAATAACCAGGTCTAATTTTGCATGGAAGGACATGGCAGGAAAGAGTATTTAAGGGACTACATTATCCCTACCTGAACCCCCAATAGTAAAATGTTTTCCTTGGGATTTTATGACTTTGTATTTTAAATGGAAAAGCAAAGTCCACTCCCCAATGCTTTTTCTCAAGCTACCACGGCTGCTTTCCAGATGAAAGCTCCCCTGGCTAGTTTCTTCTAAAATGCTGGAGGAAGCATGAAGGGGAAAGGCAATAGAGCGATTTCCTGTATTTCAGCCTTAGCTCTCACATCCTGTTCGAGGCATGTATGAGAAGCACATACAATGGTGATAACGCTCTGTTTACTTTTAATATAAGACCTGGGAAATGAGGCTAGAAATACAGAAAGTACTACATTCTTTTATTTAAAAAATTTCTTTAATGTACTTTAACCCAGGCAAACTGAACAATCAGGAGGGAGAAACTACTCTTCTTCAACTCATTTTTCACTTAGTACAATGAGACAGAAAACTTCCTATATAACAATTTAATTAAAGAATATATTACAATGAGAAATGATAAGGAATTGGTACAAACAGAACACAGACAAGTTGAACATCCAGAACATCTGTTCCTATGTTTTAGAATTTTGATTCTGCACTCTTAGTAAGACACTTAAAATTGCAGGTTTTATGGTCCTAAAATGAAAAAGACTACATTATAAAGCTCAGTCTTGAGGAAGCAACTCTTGCTTTGCTGAAGGAAATTGAAACTCAAGCACTGAAAAGAACAGCTGCAGATATAACCTGACCAGTTTCTAAGAACACTCAATTTCACTAGTAAAAAGGTCACTGGCCTTCTCCACATCACATTCTTGTTTCCTTTAGATACAAACTCTTGGCTATTAAACATTGGCACTCGTAAGAACAAACTCAGACCTGAGTTTTGCCACGTGTACCTTAAGAGTTTTGTAAGACTGCCACCGAAAAGAGGAATTAAATGCTACTGTTTGGAACAAACTAAACTGTCTAAATATTTAAAGTGCATCTAAGTGAGGGCATGATTTACAGTCCTTTTCCTCTAAAAAGGACTTTCATTCTCTAGGTTAGGAAAACAGACCATGGATATCACAGCTAGAGTGGCTATGGCCATCATTCATATTCTTACATATGCAGTCACGGTGCAGAATTACATAGCTGAAGATTATTTCTCAAACAGTACTCACAGACAATTTTAAAGTTGTGCAGGCAACATTAATGCTGAGATTTCCTGATTGCAATATTATAATGTGATCTTTTAGCATTACATCTATGCAATTTAAGTCTATGTCACAGAAGTTATTATAATAAGGTATTTCTTTAGGAGAACATCAAAACAGAGTCCAACAACAGTTTTGTAAGATTTCATATCAGTGCTTCTGGAAGACCCAGTGCTACTGCAAAGACCTTGTCAGTGCTAATTTTGTACATTAAGTAGTGACAGTGAGTTCTCTGCAACATGAAGGGGTGAAATTCCCAAGATGATAGTGACTTCCTTTGAAGTGGTGGAAAAGATAACAATATGGAAAGATTAAAAGAGGTCAGTAAAAGTTTAAGAACACTCCACTGCATACTTACACCATCTATACTCCTTCTAGCATGAGGTCCATATGTATCTTCAGACCCTAAAACCTGTATGTTAACTGCACTGTAATCTTCATACCCAAGCTGACTGAAAATAAGACGAGTCCTGCAACAAATGATTTTTTTTTATTAGTAAACTGTCTTGAAATTATTATCTGAAGTAGCCCTGTGTGGTCCACAGAACTTAACTCTGTCAAGCAATTGTATAAAAGATGTTATCAGTTGAAATACTGGAATTTTGTTAGGATTAGAAAAATATTTTGCTTTGGTGGAATATTTTGAAGACATTGTTAATGTATCATCATTGTCATAAATATTAGCACAGCACCTGAAATAGTGAAGCAATGTACAGGACTTAAAAAATTATATTTTGTATTAAACTGCTGTAAGGAGATGGAAGGGTGTTCATGCATTAAAATGAGGCCACCTTTAATTCTGATGAGATAAAAAAATAAGACAGACGACCTCATTTAAGGTAACTAAATTTGCAAATTGTGTCTGTACTAAGTTTATTTTAAATTATTTATCTACAAACATTACAGCTACAGATACTACAGTTCAAAATACATTCTGTGGGTCATTTTTAGCCATTTCCTGTGTTAGTAATGCAACAGAGAATCATGAAAAGAAAAGGACACCAGAGACTACTTAAAAAAGACTTCCTCACACACATATTACCAAATTGCTTCTGCTTTCAATAATGAATAACAAGTAAAGAAGAAATACACAAGAAAGAAGCACAAGAAGTCATCTTACAAGCTGCCAAAGCTTCTCAATGTCTTAGGCTAACAACAAATTTGACCTGTATAAATGAAGCACGTTAAATTTGTGCGTCTTTTTTGCACTTGTTGCCGCTAGGCTACAGATCAGAACTTAACCTAGAACAGACTGGAAGCTGGGTAGCTGAAAGATCATGTCCTTACAATATTCCTTTGAAACAGAGAGACCTGGACAGACTTGACCAATGGCCGAAGGACAACTACATGAAGTTCACTCACTAAGGCTAAGTGCCGGGTCCTGCACTTTGGTCTCAGCAAGCCCAGGCAGCACCACAGTCTGGGCCAGTGGCCTGAGAGCTGTTTGGCAGAAAGGGCCTTTCATGTGCTCGTTGACAGCCAGATGAGCATGAGCGTGTGCCCAGGTGGCCAAGAAGGCCAATGGCATCCTGGCCTTGATCAGCAATGGTGTGGCCAGCAGGACCAGGGCAGGGATTGTCCCCCTGTACTCGGCACTGGTGAGGTCACACCTTGAACCCTGTGCCCAGTTCTAGGCCCCTCACCTTAAAAAGAACATTGACGTGCTGGAGTATGTCCAGATAAGGGTAATAAGGCTTGTGAAAGGTCTAGAAAACATGTCTTACGATGAGCGGCTGCGGGAGCTGGGGTTGTTTAGCCTGGAGAAAAGGAGGCTCAGGAGGGACCTCATCACTCTCTACAGCCACATGGGAGGGTGTACTGGGGACGAGGCCAGTCCCTTCTACCTCGCCTGCAATGAGGGGACCAGAGGAAATGGCCTTAAGCTGAGACAGGGGAGATCCAGATCCGATACCAGAAAAAAGTTGTTCACTATTTGGGTTGTCAGGCATTGGAATAGGTTTTCCAAGGAGGTGGTGGAGTCACCATCCCTGGAGGTGTTTAAGGGGTGTCTGGATTTGGCACTGGGTGATGTGATTTAGGGATTACAGTGATGGAGCTGAGTTGATGGTTGGACTTGCTGTTCTTAAAGGTCTCTTCCAACCTCAACGATTCTATGATTTTATGAACACAAATTGGTAAAAGGACTGACAACATTTCCAAAAGAGTTATAGTTGCTGATAGAGCATTCTTTGAGAGGGATCAGAACATCTTAATGCTTATTCTCTGTCTGGCCTTACATACACCAATCTTTTGACATGTCAAAGAAACAATTCCACATATTAAGCTGTTTAAGACTACATTTGAGATGGAGAATATAATTTGGTATATTAAAATTTTCTAAACAGAGAACTTGCCCACAAGCATGCCTAATGGGCTAGAGGCCACTTATCACACCACTTAATCAGCCTTCAACTACCTCACATCAGCTTTCCTCTGATGGTTAGTCAAGCGAGCACAGTAAACAGGCTGAATTAATTTTCTAGATGTCACAGAGGCAGCAGCAGCATCACAATCTGTTTCAATCAGATGACAGATTCACATAGTCCAGTCTGAAATAATGTCCAAGAGCAAATATGAAACGGAAAACACATCATTCCATTCTTTTTCCTAAAATAATCACCTAACTTCCAGAAAAATTGCTTTTCAGACATTCTGAGTTTCCGAGTCTTTGTATTTAACACTTCCTGAAGGGTTTTTCCATAATTTGATTTTCTCAATAGCTCTTGGACACAAGCTTTTAGCATTTGCCATTACACAGCCCCTATCAGCCTGCTCTCTGCCATATTTCTTGAGGGAAATCAGGCAAATCCTACTTCACCACAGTGCTGCACACATGAACAGTCACTCAAAGTTCCACAGTAAACCTTGCATTTCTGACTTTCCAAATGTAGTTTCTGCATGGGTCTACAACAGGATGGGGAGGAAGCTTTATACAAAACAATGGCACATATGGCACAAGGAAATAGATCTTATAACTAGAAAGACTGGACCTACTGGAGTAAGCATTGAGAGATTCCTAATATGGAATTATACTTAAGAGGAATCCCTCCTTGGAATCCCTGCCCAAATATACTGGCATGACAATACAACTGAAGCTTTATCACTGTCTGGGAATTGTAACTCTGTTCTAGCACAAAACCAAAAAACAATCACTGGGTCACATTTTAGAAGGGAGTAAAATAATCATGTTTTAAACACAAACTCAGTAAACTGCCTACACTTCTTATCAGTAAGACTTTTCATAAAAAAGTTCTGTGAAAGTTGCTGAAAACTAGTTTCACATGGATATATCTCTGGCATCTAATAAAATTTAATCTGAATCACAGCTTTTCCCTCACTAACTTGGGTTTCTCTCCAGCCATCTATTTTTAAACATATTTGGCACTTTTCTCACTCTGTCAAACGTAGCTGAAGTGCAGTTATATATTGAAAACAGGTTTCTGAAAAGGCTACTTAAGTCCTGAAATGTCATCCCAACAGGACAACTATAATCTTCTAGGATTCTTACAAGGTTAGTAGTGTTGCCATCGTGTGTCACTGTTCTATTTCCATCATCTCTGGGGAAAAAAAAAAAAAAAGACTCAAATACCAACCTTTGCAGAATACTTTCTGCAGTGCGTTTTGCTTTTTGTACTGCCTTTGGGCCTCCCACTGGACAGACAGCAGTAGCTCTGAAGCCATCAAGATAGGTGGCATTTACCTAATGGTAAAGGGATTATGAAATTACATGGAATTCAGTACTGATAGGCTATAAATGCTCTCTGGCAATCATTATCTATACAAATATACACTTTTTTAACAAAGTAACAGGTTTTTATGTATCAAGCAAGGTTTTCCTTTTCACATTTATCTTCTCTTTTTTTTACTCTTGGGGCAGAGAACATGAGGATAGTGGCAAGTCTTTGCATTTTCTCCAAAATTTAAGATTTCATAAATCAGAAAATATCTTTCACTCCACAGAATAAGATAATACCTTATAAAATGTTGAAGGAGGCAGTCCTTTTGCTCCACAAACTTTCACTGCTCCACCATCAAAACCTATAGTGGTTAAAAATCAGTATTTAAGCTTCTTCAATAGAATTCCAAAGACATTCTTTTGTGATACATATTAATCAAATGCACTTAATTAAAAAGCAAATCATTGATAGCTGTACTGTAGCAGAACCTTTCAGAAAACAGTCCCTCCTGCCTTAGGAAAAAACAGCAGCAAACTGGTGACTGAATTTATGACTTCCATTAGCCTTCCAAAAGGGTGACTGAAATGTCTATTCATGAACTTAAAAACTACTTAACACAGAAAGCAGCCTTAGGACTTTAGACTCAATGGTTATTTTCCTCTTAACATCCAGTTATTGTACACACATAGAGCATACAATTTACTGTAGCTGGCTGGAGTGGACTGCAGGCCCTCACTTGGTAAAGAACCAAAACAAGATGATAAACCAGTGAGAGCTACTGGCTGATAGCTTAGTAAGTGAAGGGGTAACTTAACTTTAGCTTTCTTGTTAATAACAAACAGTCTGGATATATATTCCAGGGCAATAACCATGCTCAGTATTAGGAATATCAATGCCAAAAAGAAATGGAGAAAATTTCTATGATGGCATCAGGTTCAAGCTTGAGCTGGAGAAAATCAGTAGGTGCTACTCCTTGAAAAATCAGCAGTGCAGGATCAGCACCTCACATTTGAGAGAATCATATTGTAGTTCACCTGTACCTAACCTGCACTTGTAAATATTTAAGAAGCACTTCAAAGCTTTACACAAATACTCTGAAAAGATCAGATCAGAACATATCTACAAAAGTAAATGCCCCTAGTACAAATTTTATACACCATTCAAGTAACATCATCACGGTCTCTCAAGATTGACATGAGGTTAATTTAACTCTCTCAATATAGAGCTACATCCCTCCATTCAGGGTGAAGATCTGGAAGAGTTTCATGTTCTAGGTGAAAGTGTAATACAAATAAAAAAATACCACAGAACCAGATGCATAGTGTCCACTGACAAAAAGAAAACAAGCACCTCTCAGCTCAAACACTGCAAGTAATCCAGCAGGACAATAAAACTGGCAACATAAACAGCAATATTAGATAGCTTGCCTGTTTTTACTGGTGTACGTGTCAAAGCACTTCAAACTAAAATATTTAAGCAATCTGCCCATTTTCCATCTGTTATATTTCTAAGAGGACTAACTGAAAGTTCATGTGAAAGTTCACTTCAAGTTCAAACATGTCATATCAGGTCATTTGCAAGCTAAAAGTTCATAGGAAGGTTAGGGTTTCTTTTTTTAAAAAGAAAAAGACTAGGGGCTAAGAGCAGCAAGCTGGCCTTATCAGACAGCCATTTGGTTATGTTGCATGAGCAGAAGATTCACTGTACCATGTTATGGTACATTATTACTCAAGCAAAATACTTCTATGTTACCACATTTTGAGTTTTATCCCACTGAGTTTTTGAGATTTTGATTATTCTAAGCTTTAGAAAGACACTTTCCTTTATTAGAAGGAAAAAAAAATATAATACAGATGCAGTAAAAGGCAAACTTTAGATGACTGTAGATAATTTTTTTTTCAAGCTGTCTTACTCAAATTACAGCTCTTCGAATCTGTTAAGTCCGGGGTTTTTTGTTTTGCTTTTGAAGCTAAATCCTGAACATACATTATATCCATCTTTAGTCCACTGGCTGTTAAGTGTTTTGAGGATTGCAAATGGATTTCTTTAAAAAAAGACTGGTGGAAATTTTGCACTTAATCATGCTTCTACCACTTACTATGATCCACCTAAATGTCTAAGAAAAGTGCCATTACCAAGGAGGGCTTTGAAAGACACAGCCTTTCATTGTTACCAATACTTCAAATGCCCTAAATAAAAACATGTACAAAACATTTTTTTGAGAAAAGAAATTTAGCTGCAGTTTAAAAAAAATACTGAAATCATAGTGAAGCTGTCTCAATATTGTTCACATTAAATACATAGTTTAAGGACCTGACAGGTGCAAGGCATGCATTAAAAAGGAAAGCAAAAGGAGTAGTGATCGAAAATATAAATCAGTCAGCCAGTGAGAAAAATATGATCATGTCTAAAATTTCTAAAGGAATTTCAAGCAGAAGTCCTTGAAAGTATCACTTTAATACAGTATGACTCCCTAAGTACCTGATTTAACAAGAAATATAAAGACTACATGGAAATTAAAGTAGCTGCTTTTGTTTGATAATGCACTTCATTGACAGAGATATCTTTACATGAAAGAGGACTAACCTGGAATTTCGGTGATGGAAACCTGG
Organism: Picathartes gymnocephalus; assembly: GCA_013390045.1. Lineage (NCBI taxonomy): Eukaryota > Metazoa > Chordata > Aves > Passeriformes > Picathartidae > Picathartes > Picathartes gymnocephalus. Next base: position 28,676 of record WEKY01025723.1, read on the forward strand.
GAAAAGTCACATGCAACATCAGGTAAAAGATAGCGCTGAGGATTGCCCAATTCATACACCAACTGTTCAGCTACAGTGCCAAAAGAAACTAGTCCCCCTGTGTCTGGTGGTTTGGAAAGAATAAAGTCTCCTTCAGAGGAACATTCTACAATGGGAAAGCCTATGTTGTGCCTAGAATGTGAAAAACATTAAGGAAAAAAACTCTATAAATACAAAGGAAAAGTGCAAAGAAATATTAACAACACACCAGAATTTTATAGTAATGACCAATTTAGTGAAACTTGTCAGGAGTTATGATTTATCTCGTTGCTTTTACAGAAACATACACAAAAAAAAGCACTGAGCAAACTGCTGAAATGAAATAATAGGAGGATGTAGTCTATCATCTGGCAAAGAAGCGCATCTAGAACAAGAGATATCAACTGCAAACATGGATGTGGGGAAGGGAATGGAGAAGGACACTAACAGGATAGTTCCAAGTAAAAAGAAGCTGAAGGAGTTAGAGGACTAGGATTAAAGATGTAAATTTAGAATAAAACAAACGATGGTTAGTTCTAGCCCCATTTGTCTACAGCAGCACACACAGCATGACGGTGAAGACATCTAAATACATCCTGCACTCTGAATTTGTAAAAAGGCAGCCAAAGTAGGAAGAACAAACTGTGCTGGGAACCTCAGAGATGACGGGAAGTGGGAAACTGGAATAATTACACCTACAAAGGATAATTTCACATGTGAATAATAAATCATACACAGGAAAGTCATAATGGGAAAACAGAAAGACATATGAAAGTTAAGATCATCAGCACACAAGACAGAATTAATAGAAAATTGTAAAGTGCAGCAAAAAGAAAAGCAATGAAATTATGGACATGTTCATAAATTAAAACATTCCTCTTCCTCCTCACATTCTCACAAGTGTAATACACAAAAAGTAATCAAATAACTCATAGTAAGAGGCACATACTGGTCATTACAGTAGCAGGGCAGAATTTTCAGGGTTATGTGGACAAGATTCAGACATCTGCTTTTCTAGCTAAAAGGTTTTAATTTATTTGCAGAAAATTTGAGCATAATTAAGAACTTAAAACTTTGCAAAGTACCTCAGAATTAAAATAAGAGTGCAAATATTCTTCTCAAAAGGCTACCTGACTCCCTTCCTTCTCATAGGAAGTCTGAAATTTGTACAAGTGGCCCACAGACACAAAATGAACACAAAAAGAAGAATTCAGGAGATACAATCCCTTGCAAAAGCTCAACCATTCTAATAAGGTCCTAATAACTAAAGGTGGTGAACTTTACCATGCTCATGAAAGCCAATGACCTTCACGTCTTTCATACAAACTTAAAACCAGTCTATCCCTTAATTTAATTATTTTTGGGTGTTAGTGGTAACAATGCACTGAACATACAACTGAACTCATTATCAGCAAAGGTTACATGAATGCAGTTTGTATAACATAAATCCACAAAGTCTGGAAGAAAGTAAGCAAAAAAAACCCAGTGAACTCTTAAGGGACATTTGTAAAAGTTCATGGGAGTCTGAGCAGATTCCTTATCACTGAGAATATTCAAACATAACTCCATTATTTTAAAAAAGGATTAAGACACAAGATCTGTTACCAGATACCAGCAACTTGTAACACTTACAGCATACAAACTTGAAAAGTATGGTAGCTGGTGGACACCCAGAAAAGCCCACATCAAATCAGTAAAGACAATACTTCATTCGACTGGTTTTTGAAACTCTTTAAACCACTAAACAGATACAGGAAACAAAAAAAGCCCACCCTAGTAAACACAAAGAACTGAATGGAATCAAGAATTTTATATACAGGTTATTCTAGCAGGGGGTTGAGGGGAAGAGCAGAGAGAAAAGATGGTAGTAGGAAGTATGTAATATCCAAAATCTTCAAGTGTGACATAGAAAAAAACAACACCCAAAAAACCCCTCAATAGTTGGACTTGAACATTAATGTATGGTAAACAGACTAACATGCATAATTATCCCGATTTTAGCTGTAAGGAGACACACAGAGGAAGCATCATGATCCTGCTGTAACAAAGCAGGATCAGTGAACAAACAAGGCTAGAATAAAGAAGCTTTTGCCCTGCCAGTGCCATGTTCACGTGCTTGACCCTACCACCTATCTGTCCTGTCTTCAGGCAACAGCACCAAGTGCCCTGGTAGCAGGCTCCATGCAGCTTATCAGATCACATACTCAGAGAAGAGATCACTCCCATGATGACAGATTACACAGTGCAGTCCATCTCCCCACACTGACAGTCAGTGTCCCTCCTGCAACCCACTTTGATCTCAGTCATCAGCACATGCAACTCTTACAGTACATTACTGCACCTACTCCCCAGCCATCTTTGTTTTGAAGGAAGAAGGAAACTGTAGGCACTCAACTTCCTACTCTGAACCACTGAGTCTATCTACTAACATTGATTGAATCTCGTTTTGCCCAACTTCCACTCTCAAACCCCCAAACCATCAAAAAACAAAACCTGAATACAGTACTGAGAGAAATCAAGAAATTTCACCCCTTAATATGGTCAAAATATGGCAAATATGGTTTCCCCCTCAGGGTACACCACCACCCAATGAATTTGCCTGTGTGGTCAGTTAGTTGCAGAAGATGTGTGTTCCCTCAGGTTATGCCAGCTTTGAAAGTGTCCCTCACTTTTTTAACAATTCACAACATGCAATGATTTGAGTAAGAAGCCTCTGGGTTCTACCTGTATTGTAACTGCATGACTGGGAAAATACAAATACCCAGTACTAACTTGTAGCAGATGGCAGTAATAACCCACATTAACATACACATGCTTAAGACGAAAATGTATTTTGTAAGTTGCTAGAAAGACATTATTTAAAATTAATTTTCACCTTGGAAACAAACTGGTCTGTCACTCCTATGATACAGTCAAATGACAGATACTTAAACCTGGCATGAAAACCTCTTTAGCAGCACTAGCTGCCTGGTTCTGGTATACCACAGGTACTATAATCACAACATCACCTTGACCAGCACTTCCACTTTTAAAATAGTGACTCTTTGCCTGATTCACTTGTAGGTTTTGCTGAATGACGACACATCATATGACATCTGCTCTGTGGAGAACATGCCAGCTTTAGGCTGTACATAACCTATCGCCAAGCTGCACTTTTGTATAGTGTAGCAGGAGAATAACTAAAGAACTATGAACTTTAGCAGCAACTACGGTCATGGCATACAAAAGTACCTTGGCTAAGTGGTATCCTTCAACAATAAAAGAATTGCATCAGTTTAGTGACAACATCCCTATGTAGGATGAGGCATTAACAAAAAAAGGAAAACAGTTCTGAAAGGGAACTACTACAATTAGTTGCAATTAAATTATATAAATTAATAACATTCAGTACTAGAGATAAATATCAAGTACTACTTTTAAAATATTTAAGCAGTTCTTTTAGCACAGGGTCAAATCACACAAGTAATACAGATCAGTTTGTGAAGGGAGATAACAACTACCATTCTTTAATCCAAAAGGTTCATTTCGAGTTGCATGTCTGCTACTTAGCAATAAGCATATTATAGGCATTAATAAACCAGAGCACTGAAGCTAAGATTACACTTCAGAAAACCCCTCCAAGCTGGGCCTAGATGGGAGTTAACAGTTAAAGCAGGTCTTAGTGAAGACCTACAGCACAGAGGTAATCAAGTTACAAAGCCAGTTTTGCTGCTGAAGCCACCTTCTCATCAACCTACTCTTACAGCAATCAAGAATCTGAGTCTCCTGTCAAGTTCTCTGCCTGCCAACAACTTACTCTTGGATTAATTTTTTGCATGTAAAATGCTGGCTTTTCTTCAGTTTTGGCTCTCAGATTAAAGTTTATGAGCATGTCAGAGGTGATAAATTGAGCTGTCTGAGCAGGGATCTCCTCCCTGTCTACTCTGGGAGGATGCACTATTCAGAAGCCTATGAGGAGCCATCAAGACAAATTTCCTTCTTGTTTTGCCATGCTTCTTACACCATTTGCATTACAAGAAAAGTAAAATCCATGACCGGTACTTTGACTCAGGGAGAGAGACATTATCAAATCCCTCAAGTATCTCATTCTAGCCACTTACTGCTTGACTAAGATTACTGGCAACAGATGATGGGACAGTGAGTGTACTACATTTATTTGCAGGGGAAGTTGCAAGAATGAAAACAAAACTACACAGCAACACATGTGACCGGGAAGTGAACTAGGATCCAAGTAAGCTGTGGTATGAACTTTTAGTTCTACAGCTACTGCAGTTTCCTGGGACGTGACTCAGTGAATGTCACACTGAGGAGAGCTCCAAGCCAAGCTTCTCAACTCCTCAGGTATGTATTTTAACCAGAATGCTACTAGGCAAGAAGCAGAAGCTGCTACCACTTCTAGAAGTGTTCTGACATCAGGTTCAAAACTGATAATACGTAAGGCAAGGTCAGCATAAACTTATGAAGTAAAGGTATAAGCATCTTTATATGTGGTACCAAACTGTTTCCTAACATGCAATTCTGCTGTAGGCAAAACTTACTGACTACATGACTTATCCCCTCTGACCAGAGCATTTCAGACTATTTCTTGTACCTAAACTTTTAATGGCCAGACAATTTCAGGCTAAACAGACCAGCAGCCTGGTGTTTTCAGCTGCCTGAAATAGATAGCGCTACAGAGAAAAAAACATTCCATGCTGCTGAATGGGACTTGCATGCTGGATTTTGTTCTAGTCCCAAATAAAGAAATCTGGATCCAGCCCTTAACAGGCTACAGCTATTGACTTACCCTTTTGGTCATCCCAGGCCAGAGGATTATGCAGTCTCAACCATTGTACACTCTTGGCTTAGGGCAAAATGTCAGTGTTTATCATCTCCTCAAAATGATTACTCTACTGATCAGCCTTAGTTTATTCTCTCCTGCATTTCAAAACAAAACAAAACAATGTACTAATCACCCACTGGCACTAAATAACAGCAAGAGACAGCAATGTCTGGGGACAAATGAAATTAAATAGAGAGCTGTGAATTATCAATGTAGTTCTGGCAATACAGTTCACTTTGACACATGGCATGAACTCGCCATTGGAAGCTGTGCAATAGACATTAAATAGGGAGCAGTGATGTATTGTCACTTCTGTTGACCATCTGCTGATGTATATTACTATACTAATAACAGAGAAGGAGTGCCTTTTCTGATAACATTAACTTAAAATCAGCATTTAAGAATGCACCTTAGTCTTCTACAGACTATGAACTAATGGTTTCTTGCACTTTCTCTGCTAAACATCAGAGAATCCACAGAAGAGAAGAGTCAGGCAACCACCTTCTCATTGGAAAAATAAACAGCACCTATCCCCTCTACCTGTCTGTTTTCATGAAAACTGGATAAAACCTTACCTCTTCAAGATTCCCACCTTTAAGTCAAATGCATTAAGGAGATAGACCCAGCACAAATCCCAGTGCCTTAGGTCAATACACAAAAAGCAAGCACATTGGGTTTCTATCAACTAAAGTAACCTGTAGAGTCACAAGCTGGAACATGCACTTCACTTGTTTCACACTGAAAACTTACTTTAATGAGACAACAAGGAAAATGCAAGAATAGCTTAGGTTGTAATAGTTAACCATTAAATTGCCACAATATTCCCACACAAATATTCCTGAGATTTAAAGCACCCTTTTGCAGTGGGATTGAGTTCCCAGAAGTATCTGCATCAAACATTTCAAGAAAAATAAAACCAAACAAAACCCATCCACAAAACACTAAAAACACACCAACTAAACTATGTTGGATGAATGAAGTGGATTCAATCCAGTGCCTCAATACTCACTGAGACATGATAGTATATGCACAGAACGTAAGCTCTAACTTGTCTGGCTTCATTTAGATTAATTAAAGTACTCCTGTTTACAGAGTTAATTATTTTTGGTTATGCATAAACAATAGACAGATAAGACTTATAAACCTGAAATATAATAAATTCTTTGGGTTTTGTTTACAAGTTAGAAAAAATCATACCCATCAGTTCTTCTTAGACAGAAGAGCTACATGGATTACTGTTCTTGGGGAGAAAAAAAACCCAAAGACAAGTCACAAGAATGACCCCAGTCTATGGCTAACCGAGCTCACCCTCCGCAGCAAGGCGTGAGGAGGAGAGAGGCTGCCCTCCAGTGTTGACTCACCAGACATCAGTAAGTGCATGGGATAGGTTTCCTGCTCTCGGCTGCACAAACTCACTCACGGAGTGGGAAACTTGTATGTGAAAGGCACGTTAATGATAAACACAGATTTAACGTGGCTTTTTCCCCTTCCTATTTACTGGTTTAGTTGGGCTGGTTTGGATTTAACATTAGGTACCATAGACACAATGATTTATTGAGATCTCAACTATGCACACTTACTTTCAGGAGACAGCTAAAAATGTAGTTTTTTCTCAGAGGGAGAAATCATTAACAGACACAGTCAAGTAACTTCTGCAAACTCTGTCAGAGCTCTGTTGACCTATCTGCAATATAGCTAGTGTTAGTGGCTGCAGATATAGCAGGTCACTACTGAGACTGAGGTACCATTGTACATTATTCTGAATGCATTATCTGCATGGATTGAAAACAGATTCAGACTGCCTATACAACGAAAATCCCATGCCACCAAGTTCCTTTAAGAAGTGAACTACTAAACTATTAAATAGAAAACACATTTTTCTGCATCCCAAAAGCTTTCACAGTATTTCCCCTTCATGCTTTTGGGCCTAAATATAGTAAACAACTATTTCTCAGGAAAGCAAAATTTATAAAATTAGTCTCCTCCCTGCCTTTCTTCTCCCCATATCCTAAATGAATGTTCTGGATCACAAGCCCACTTCAGTCAGTGAACTGGATCTCCACTCTACATCTCCAAACTTAAAATCAAAGCTCACACATTATTCTGGTTTTGACTCGTTTTAGGAGCTCATCATACAGGCTGATGTGCCACACTGTTTTATTTCAAGAATTTCATCAATTACATGTCTAAGACTCAAAATCTGTAAGCAAACTGACTAGTTTTAAGGCACCATGATCAATTCTTTAACAGACTTAAACTGAAGGTAAATAAATAATTGTTATATTAGCACAAATACAGTCATGTATGGTTTCAGGGTATGTACACATATCAATGGGGACTAGGCAACAGAGCAGTATCAGGTGTTAAACATCTATGTTCTTCAACAGAGATTTAATTCAGCGCCAGTCAACTCTAAGCCACAAGTCTATCATGATTTTAGACAAAGTTCTCTGATTTTACAGATACAAAATTATTAGCTATGCATATTCATGTATGTATACTCATCTGTAAAATGAACTATTCCCACTCCAATAGCTCACAACTGAATATATTGGAAGTTCCTTTCTTTTTTTAAGCCAGACTGACACTCCTCACAGAAAAATCCTTAAAACTAAAGACCTATCAAACATTTTAATAAGAAAATTAGTATTCTGAAGATTTTAAGAAGTTTCATGATACAGCGTAATTAAATTACTGGGAGAGACATCAGAGCAGGATTATAAATTTCCAAACCAAATAGAGTGACTTGTTACTATAAACTCTGTCCTTCTGATTTCCCATAAAACACAACAGTGAAGAGTGAGTGCAGTTTTTCCATGCTAGTAGCCTTCCAGTAGGTGAGAAGAAATGCCTGACCCTGTTTGTTTCAATGCCATATATGCATTGACCTCTAATCAGCAGTGCTCAGACAAGCAGAACACATCTTTCAGGATCACATTCTGAATCAGAAGCAGTCACTATAAGGAGAAGAAAAGAATCCAGGCAGTCCTAGGGCTCTTCAGATGGCAAGGCACAGTCCTGCTGGTTCATCCACCTGGACGAGAGCCAACCTGGGAGCAGGAACCCGCTGTACTAAAGCACTCTTCTCTCCTGCACCTCCCCACTGCTCTTCAGCCCTTTCCTTCATCACATAAAAGAAGCACTGCCTTTCTCATGATTCAGCACAGGACAAGACTCCTCCCTCTCACCCTAAGAAATACAGAACCAGCAGCCAGAACCACTCAATTCTGTGCAAAAAATGTATTCCCCAACTACTTTTAAACTACTCAACAGGTTGGTAAAAAGCAGGCTCCCTCAGAAGGCAGAACAACACACCTACGTGTAATTCTTAATTCAACAGTTCTGAATACAAGATACACACAGAACATTTTGGAAGGACTGACCATTCAACACATTTGTGTTCATCAGGTTATTCAGCAGGACAGAACTATGGCATATATTCATCCCTACCAAAGCAAATTATGTGAAACTGTTGACTGACCAGCAAGCATCTCTGATCACACTGAAGACTATTGCAGCAGCATCCAAAATATCAATATTGTCTTTTCCAATACAATCATACATGAAAGTCAATAGTAAGTCTTTCCAAAAAGCAGAGGATACTGAAGGAAACACGAAAAAAATGGTTTAAAAGGGAAAAAAAAACAATCAAAGGGCTAATTTGTTTTTCAAAATCTGCTAAAGTTAACAAAAGAAAGACCCTGTCTGACCAAAAAGGAAAACTTCAAAAGGGAGAACAGAACTTGTAGAAAAGTAACGCTGAAGTGGCAAAATATCGAGAGGCCCATATTGTGTTCCCAAAAAGAGTAAGGTAGAAGCAGTTTTCACAACAGATACATATAAGCAGAAAACCTCATCTCTGGTCCACTACAAACATGCATGCTGGTATCAAGTTTACCTACCAGTCTGGTACCGTGTGCCAATCAGTGAATATTCCACCTGTACACTGTGCACCACATTCAATGAGATGACCTGCAAGACTGGGAAAACGGCATTAAAATAACTAAGTATAACGCAAAATCATTTTTCACAAACCCAGCTTTAAAATACAATGTAAATAGAGCTATATAAAACAATATGCTATTTTTCTCCCTAAGTATCTTATACAATTACGAATTATGCAGTAAGTATAACACAGGATCCTGAAAGATGAACATAGTGTTTAAAGGGCTTTTACAAGAAAAATTTTCCTGTAAATAATTAATACCTAGAAGATTATCTCACCCCTAAAACCAAGTTTCCTTAGTCACATCACATCTTGATCTTAATTCAGTATCTTAGTAGTCTGCACTAATAGACAAGGACCATTTTTAAATGAAGAGATAGAGATTAAAATTTTCCCCATAATTCTCTTGACTATTTATAGACTATCACAATCAAAATTTGCAAATAGTAATATATAATCATAATACAGTCTGTCCTTCACACTGGAGGTGAGATTTTCTATCATCCTCAACTCAGTGGAGCCTGAATGAATTTCTCTCCACATTTTTTCTCAAGGAGAGGTTCAAGCACACCAATACTCGAATGTGCTCAGGCTATCTAAGTAATTACTCATTTTTATGAGGCCTTCAATTCAGATGCATGATGCAGAACAGTCAATTAAGTGGCATAATTCTACCCCTTTCTGGATGGGATTCCTAAACCTAGGACTACAACGAGGATTTGTAAATGGCAGTAGACACTGAGCTTCAACAAAATCATACCAGGATGCTGCCTCCTGACTGAACTTGATTTTGTGCATCTTTCAGAGTAAGCCCTGAAACCACCCCAACTATCAACAGTGGCAGCCAAACAGAAAAACCTGAGAATCAGTGGCCTGTACTATGGGATTTCATCTCTTGACACAAAATGAACAGCAAGAGAAAATTAAGCTGTTAAATAAAATCTTTCAATCCTTTCTTCCTTTTGTTATTTTAAGCTGGTTCCAGAACAAAGTTTCTATAATTTCAATTCCAAGTGAGAGTAGTAAGTGAGCCTTAAAAAAGAAGTCAAAACCTAACAAAAACATGAAATTAATGCCATGATAATATGAAAAATTACTATGTGCTGAAAAAGTTGGTATCTTGACATGATGCTATGAAATAAAAATTTACCCGATTTCTTCCTATATCATTTACCTTCCCGCAGCTAGCAAGTCATAGTCATCCCTATTCCAGCCAAACTAGAAGAAAAACACAAATATTTCAAATACATAGAAGTTTCATACAGTACAAAAAACTGCACATAGTACGTTCTTGGCTTTGAATAACAATGCATTGGATATATTTTTACTTAACTGTAGAAACCTAAATAACAATAATTGGCAGGGACTGTACATGGATTTGAGTTCCTATACAGCAAATTAGCAAAAAAAACTGTGATATGTTTCAGTTGTTCTCCTATTGATGCACCCCAACAAACAGAAACTCTCAGAAGTCATATCCTCTTCAAAAAGACTGGAAGTGCAACATCCATATTACTTAAAACCTGCACAACCTACAGGTTTAGAAGTATAGTACCTATCTTGTGCCACCTGAACAGACCACTATGTGTTTTCAGCATCTGAAATTCATCAGTTCCTGGAGTACCAGTCACCCTTAAAAACTGCGAGTATGCTTTCTTTTTAACTAGAAATTTTAATTAGAATCTTTTCCCTGAGTTCAACCTAGTGCAAGCAATACAGGAATTGTTTCTTATTTAGCACTTTGCAGAAATCTTCCTAAAACCTTTCCTAAATAAATTAGATAAGGTCTCTCTGGTGTAGGAAATACACAATGACAATTGTTATTTGGAGAGTGTAAACAACTAGGAATAAAATAAGAAGTCATAATAGAAATTATAAATGGAAAATTAATTAGGCAATGTTTGACATGCACGAAGTCAAAAGAGTATGATGTCTTAGAAAGCATGTTTTTAACTAGACACATACCCTCCTATTTTTTTAAATATGAACCAAAAGAAAGGTTGCATATTTCACTGTGTGTGATCCTTCACAAAAATTAATGAAAACCTATTAGAAATACTTCAGAAAACTACATACCCTGCTCGCATAATTTTTGGAATTTCAAGGAATTTCAGAAATGCTGCAGTGAAGCTTCAACTACTTTAAACAAAACTGCTTACCCAACTGAATGAAAAAAATCCCTGTTTCAAACCACCTCACATGGTACCCCCTAACCAGACTGAGCTCTACTATCGACATCTTGTGGTAAAGAAAAATATACCTGCACACTAAATTTTGAAGAAAGGCAAGGGAAAAAAAACCCAAACAAATGGTAAGAGTGAAATACTGGTAAACGAGGCTAAGACTTCCTAAACTTTAGCCATGCTTTCCAGCTTAATGGTATACAAGTTAACAAATACCCCCGGCTAACAATGTAGGAGAAGTGGAAGCTGACAACTTCTCATGCATGTAAGAGAAAAAATACAGATGTTCATTATTTTTAATTTAGTATCTAAGTTTTCATGAGGAATGAAAAATTGTCTGGCAATGACTGCTGAATATTCACTCACATGTATTCATTATCACTCAGAAATTAACTTTTACTTACAGAATGAATGAGTGGTCCTAATACAATCCCACTGTCAACACATCTGCCTGTCACAACAATATCAGCTCCAAGGTCTAGAGCTCTGCTTATTGGTCTTGCACTAAAAATGACAAAACACAGCAGTAAGTATTTTTGGTTTTTTAAAGCATCATTTAAAAAACAGTTCCCTGACACACACCAGTTAAAAATCACTTAAAAATTGCCTAGGAAAATCAATAAAATCAACAATAAATTTAGCACTATGTATATGCATCAAGAGTATTTTAAAGAGCAGTCATCAGGACACTATCAAATTCAGGTACCTAAATAACACAACTGAAACACTTTTCTTAATATCCATACAAACATCCTTGAACAAAGCACAGCCAGAGACACTTCTATCATCACTTACAGAAAGGAGTGTTTTTCAGCGATTCATTAACAATTTAATTTGCACATGAGTGCATAAGGAACATTCTTCATAGATAAAGCCTGGTGACTTTGCCCTCCAGTTTTAAACATTTCAGGTCAATTACCTAAGTGATTTAAGAACTTACAATATTGTCCAATTTCAAGAGCACTGTGCAAGAACAGGATCACCAGGATCATCAACTGGAAGAGATCCTATTTCTCAGTCCTTCCCCTTTACTAGGCCTGATTGACATTGATTCACCTGAAGTGGATGGTGACAATGAAAATGTGACTGTTCATAAAGAGGTAGCTAGAACACCTGCATTCAGAGATTTATGGAAACCCTAAGTATCATAAAGGCGGGAAAGGAGATCTTTCAAAACAGTGACCATCCAGACAAACCAGTTTCCAAAATTTCACCAGTACAAAGCCTGAGACAGAGTTCAGTGCAACCTAATGGAACCTCCTATAGCACTCTGACTACATCCCAGTACTTGAATTTCTTGCTTGCATTTCTCTAGTGACAACATTGTAAATTACTCCATGCTCTAACAGAATACACAGCATATGAAAAACCATTTCTGCAATTTTCTAATACAACTAACACTGTTTTGGCTTGAACTAAAACCTGATGATTCACAGATACTGTATTCCTAAGGAGTTGTAACTTACAAGGTTGTAAGCTAAAACTTATAAATAAGTTACAATTTTTTCCTGGTTGCCTGAGTAATTTAAAGGTGAACTTCATATACTAAGTGGTTCTAATTGCAAAACAAATTCTTGTATTCCGTGTGTTAAACTGAGTTCTTCACAATAAATACAACTTGCTAAAATAACTCACCCAAGATACACATTCATGCTGTGAATATTCTCTGGAAATTGTTTGCCACTCTCTAAGTCAGTGATACCAGCTCCTTTTAAGTTCTCTTTCTGTTAGAAAAAAAGCAGAACAGCCAAGCTATGAATATTTTGAAGTTTCTACTGTATGCCTCTCATCAGTATCAAACAATAGATCCACTACATACCAACTCTAAGCCAACTATAATTATTAAAAGTATTAACAATATCAAGCAGTTGAATGGCTAAAAGCCTTAGATACACTTTTAACCACAACTTTCCCAGCATTCAGAAAATTAAGGCAGTCTTTAAAGAATGTAATGTTCATTTATATATGACCAACAACAATGAACTGGTATTTTTCCCAGACTAACCTGTCTTTAATTGCTGTAGGACTAAATAAATCAAACCCTGCAAACAGAAATGTGCCTGCCACACCTGCAAAGGTGTCATGGCCGGAGAACAAGGCTAATCCTGTAGCTTCATATGGTACTTAGAATTTGTGTTTCCAGAGAAGTAGGGGTGTGGAAGGGTGTGGTTTTGACCATGCGTTAGGCAGCTTGGCAGTCCAGTGGATTGAGGGTATAGTGACTGCATAAACAATGTCCATGTAAACTGTAAATACTAACTTACAGGTGGGATATGTAGTGTGGAAAAAAAAACCTTCCACTCTGAACTAATCTAGTATTCTATGTTAATGATTGAAATCCTCCAAACCACAAGTAACATTTACCATGTTTCATGTATCAACAGTAGAAGTTGTCTGTAGACCATAAAAGCTGTGTCCTTTTTGTTCCTGTAAGTTATATACTGACAAGAGCATAGAAAACAATGGATTTCAGATCAGACATTTCCATAACAAGCTCAAGTAACAACCACTTTACTGTTGTACCAGTAATGAAATTCTGGCCCACAGACAGTAATGTCATGTCAGTAGGGCAGAAGTTTCTTGAAAAGAAGTCCAAGCACTGCACATAATTTGCAAATGAAGACTCTTACTTGACGATCTTCCACATTCAAGAACATGCAAGGAGTAACAGATCCTATGCAGATATATAATTTTCCAAGTTACAGGCAGAGATTTAGCCACAGAGAAAACTTCTCCTAACTACTATTATATATAAACTCCTTTCCCAGTAGCTTCTCAGGTATGGGCAACATTTTTTGAAAGACTTCATAGATAAAGTGTAATTCTTTAAGTAAAAAAAATCCCACATATTTAATCTTTTTTTTTTTTTTAATCTTTAAACTTCAATCCTCTCACTTAACATTTCTGTTTTTAAGTAACTAGTTTACAACCAGTAAGGTAAATCTGCTGCCTATAAACAAAGTAACAATAGGAAATGCCTGTAAACCACTAAAAAACCTAGAAGAGATAAACATTTAAATATGTGGTAGCTACACCATATTCAGATGAGACAGAAGCGGTAACAGCACAGAATAACTTCCTAAGGTTAGGCAGACCTTACAGCAGATTAACACTTTGCTTCAAAAAGCTAAATAGAAGATCCACAAGCTTATAAAATTCACCCCCACTACATACCAAACACCAGATGTGCCAAGAATTGTATTTATGTATTAAAAAAATTAAAAGATAATGAAGAGCTACAGTTCTGATAGTAGAACACTACTGCATAAAGACACACAAAGTAAGTTCCTATGGGACAGTAAATGCCACCTTCATGCTATACAGACTCATGCTGCTAAGGCTTAAAACAAACTGAAATACCTCACTCATCAGATCATCTCCAGCAACAACAGCTATTTTCAAATCGACATCTGCTTTCTTTGCCACCTCCTGAAGGGCAGCTGCACAAGCAAGTGGATTAATTCCACCAGCATTACTGATGACACGAACACCTAACAGAACAACAAAAAAAGAAGGCAAATAAAGTTCAGGAACATCAATAATCAATCACCTGTATTTTTAAAAGTGTGCTGAAACACAAGCAAGGTATCACCTTTGCTAGGTGACAGACATTCAATCAAGCAAAATACTAAAACCACATTAAAATGTGAACCAAATTTAACCTGTGAAAGGATCAGAATACGCCAATACGAAATTGTTTAGGGAAAAATAACTGCTACAGATACTTCTCATCTATCCTTTATGAATGGAAGGAGAAATTGACCAGAAAGACACACATAATGAGGCAGACAGAGAACATGAAACATCTCTAACAGTAGAACAGTAGTAGGCACCGTGAAGCTTTACTAGTGTAAATAAAGAAAGAGTGATTGGAAAGTCATAGAACTATATGGGAATTTTGAAAAACTTCCATTACCTTGAAAACATCTAGACCTCACGTTTTAAAAAAAGATCTGTAAAGCAATCTGCCATTCACAAATTAAAACTATAGTAAGAAATCTATAGAAATATATGTATATATTTAGAATTATAACAAATATCTTAAAACAATTCAATTTCACCATCAGACCTGTACCCCATATCAATTACAATGGGATTTTTCATAGAATACTAGAATGGCTTTGGTTACAAGGACCTTATAGGAATCACCTAGTTCCAAGTTCCCTGCTATGGGCAAGGTTATTCAGGGCTCTATCCATCCTGGTCTTGAACGCTTCCATTGATGGGGCATTCACAACTTCTCTGGACAACCTGTTCCAGTGCCTTGGCACGCTCATAGCAAAGAATTTCTTCCTAGTATCTAGTGTAAATCTACCCTCCCTTCAACTTATGGTCATTCCCCCTTCTTCTACCACTACACAACCTTGTAAAAAGTCCAGCTCCAGCACTCTTGCAAGCCCCCTTTAGGTACTGGAAGGTGCTGTAAGGTCTTCCCAGAGCCTTCTCTTCTTCAGACTGAACAGGCCCAGCTCTGTCAGCCTGCCTTCATAAGCAAGTGTACTGAATTAACATACAAACTCATGCAAGGAGTAGCATACCTTTCCTGTGAATATCTTTTATATAGGGAGCCATGGCAGTGGAGACAAAATCCGGAGTGTAACCTAAAACCTGAAATAATTAAGAGCTGTAACCATTTCTTACAGGTAGGTCAACGCAATACCTTTCCTTGGTCAACACACGAAACAGGGAAGAACAACTACCTCTCAAAACGTTTGGGTAATACGATGGGAAATTACATGAACACTTTCACTAGATGAAACTGAATAGATTCAAATATATACATGCAAGTAAAAAGTACACTTAAGAAACCCCGTAATCAAGAATGTCTTAAACAGGCTCCGGGCGCGATCTGGACTGAAGGAGAGCTCGGGAGGCCGGAAAGTACCGGAGCGCACCCGCCCCGGCCAAGCCCAGCATGCTGGGGCCGGACACCGGCTTTACTTACGGGAGACCGGGCCTTGGCGGCCGTCAGCAGCGACATGGTGATCTCGGAGAGGTAATCGAAGACAAGGAAATCCAGCTTCCCTCCGTACAGCAGCTGCGGCACTGCCGGGGAGGGCAAGAAGGCGCCGTCAGCACGGGGCAC
>WEKY01025723.1:45096-102506 GCA_013390045.1 Picathartes gymnocephalus
CAGGGCTGGGGAGGAGCTGGGGCTTGCGGAGACGATTGGGAAAAGGGGCGGGAGGAACTTTATAAATCCCGAGTGCGCGGGAGAGAGTTCCCGGAGTTGTGTGGGCGCAGCTCGGTACCGCGGGTGTGTCGCGTAGCGTCGGCTATGTCAGCTGTAGGGCAGTGATGGATCTGGCCCAGGACGTGTCCGAACTCTCTGGTTCGGTTTGTGCCCGGGCCCACGCTGGACACGGGTCGGTGGCGGGGGATGCGGGGCTGTCGCATCCCCGAGGAGCCGCGGGCTCGGTGAGCGCACCCGTGTCACCACCGAAGCGTGAGGCGGTGTGTCGGGGCAAAACCTCGGCACTGGAAACCTCATCACAGGGCTCGGGATAACGTCAGAAGCGTGCCATATACTCCGGTTATGGAATCCTTATGAAATCTTTTCCTCCTCTTCTAAATACAAAATGTGTTTTTTAAAAAGTAAGGCTTTCTGTATGGGAGTACACGTCTCTATTCTGAGAGAAAGCGTTTCTTAGGCCGTGGGCTGAATTTCTAGTCTGTGGACGTGAGGAAAATGTCACCAGCCCGGGAAATTCCCTCATATATAAGGAGGAATGATTTTCTAGTCCTGACGTCCGAGCTGGATGGCTGTCTCTGGACAACTGCACAGCGGGCTAATCGCGTACAGGTGCTCTGGAACGAATCCTGCGTGTGTGACATGAACGAGGACTGTGCCTGAACCAGAGCCTTACGTTCTACTCTCTGAGAGTAACAGCCTGGCCTTCCTTAGCAAGTACACTCTTATTCCAAATGGGTTCGAATTATATCTTGCAAACGATACAATAATAAAATTGGTAGTCTTTGCAGGAATGATGAAAAATAAAATGTTTTGTGTAACACTAGCAATGCTAAATATGGGGTGATGATGAGAGAGGATTTTACTGATGTAAAAAGTAGCCATGTTGAAAATAAATAAGTACTTCTGGAAATTGTTGACAAGACTTCCAGTTAGACTATTTTCAAATTGTGATTAGAAATAATGCAGTTGAGAGAATATAGAAAATAGTCATGCTGTGATCTCAGAATCTGGTTCTTTATTTAGTGAGGTACAAGGTTTTCCTATTGCAAAAAAAAGGGGTATAAAACACCATTTTTTAATGTTCTCAGTGCCTGAGTGATGAACAATTCCTGTCCTAATTTATTAAACAGGCAGAACCAAGGATGTCATAAAGAAAGAAAAGTTGGACCCCTATACAGAGTATTTTGATTACTATACTATGAACGTATTTCATTATTATGTTGAAAATTTGCAGGTTTTGAGTCCCTATAAACTAGTAAACATCCAAATAATCACAGTAGGGGAAAAAAATCACCATGTAATGTATGCAGAGTTGACTCCAGAGAGCTTTGTCCTAAATATGTATTTATTGTAGCTCCTTAAAGTCAACTTCGAAGCAAGAATCAGAGCACTGTCTGCTCATGACACAGAAACACATGACTATCAGAATAAAGACAGATGCTTTCTGTAGATAAATTTTAAAGTGTCTTCCACGTCTGTTTTGATAGGGAATACATTACTGTCCAATTCCAACATATTGCAGCGTGGCAGGAAACATGGCTAAAGCTCTGCAAGTCATGCAATGCTCTCAAATCCTGGGGTGAAATTCAAATGCAGTTTGCCTTGGCTGAGACACCATCACCAGCGTGCTGCAGACCTCCCACAGAAGCGCTTAAACGCATCCAAAATAAGTGCCAATCTAAACAGACAAAGAGAATAATTGATAACCCATGGATGTAAGTTCCGCTGGAATTGGTTAGGCCAGGTTTTGCCGCAAAACTGAACTGGGCGTGAGAAGAGCTGGCTGCTGACGCCGAGGGAGCCAGAGGCCGGTAGGTGGCTGTGTTTCACCGCTGTCCGCACCCTCCTCGCCCGCAAAACAATCCCTGGCCTCAAAAAGTGCCACCTGCTCCCACCAGCGTCCTCTGGGCATTTCTTTCTCTCCGGATGAACCGGGCGCTTTATCTGTGTTAAGAAATAAATATTCACATGCGCATGTGTACGCTGGCGCAACAGTCTTGGAATCTAGAAGGTGCTTTATTCTTTTAACTTCTTTCAAGTATTTTCGTTGCATGGATTTTGGCAGCCACTGCTCATGGTTTGGGGAAGGACTGGATCTTGCTTTGTCAGAAACCATTTCAAGGTCCTTCTGAAACCTTAAATGAAATTTTAGCAAATTTGCATATGGACGTTGCCGTCTGTGTGAGAGGGTTTATATCCAACATGTTAAATACTAACATCTATTTAGTTGATCTCCCAAGGAAAGGGATTTAGGATCATTTCCATGATTTGCAATGGTGCAGTGAAGTGATAAAGGGATCAAAGCCTGTATTCCGTTGGTTCCCACAGGCAATTTGTTTCTTACTCAATTTATACTTGTCCATAAATGAGTAGGCTATTTAATAAGCTTATTGAGATTACAGCAAAATCATCCATTTTTCTGAGAGAGTAATTTATTCACTACCTCTATCCCCTCCATTTCACAAATTATTTTCTTAAAATAGACTGAGTTTTCATTACCATCATCTTTCCATCCTGAGCAGTAATGATTAGCTCAGAGCCCATTATTTCATACATGAGGTTAGGATTGTTTTAATGAAAACAAAGGCAAATTATATAGAGGTTCTTTCCCAGGTAAGCTTGGGAAGCAATGCTCTGTGATGCTCAAGTCTTAATTTTGAGATTTTTTGAGATGATGTAACAGATTTTAGGAACAGTTTATTGCTCTTTGAGGACATCAGATGGCACTGTGTGGTTGTCAGTGAAGCCCAAGAGAAACTACGATCAGTAACAAGCCTATGTGAAATTCATAGGCAGGAGCTGCTCGTAAAAGACTTGACTGTATTTGTGACCTATGTAGGGGATATGAATCAATAATAAAAGCTGTCACAACTCGCTCACATGATAGGAACCCATTGCTTAATGTAAAATTTTTAAGAATAAGCCAGATTCCTCCCATAATTTGTGAGAAGAAAGTGATGGAAAGAAAAATCTTCTGTCTTTAATTTTTATGCCAGAGAAAGAAAGACTACAGTTAAATAAAGAAGACTTTTCTTTTCTCCTCATGGCTTACATGTAGATAAATCTGAGCTTCACTTTCCTTTGGTGACCCTAAATACTTATACTTACATTTAATAGGTTAGTGCTATTAATGTCTCAAACTTAAACCTGTACTTCTCTTCGTGTAAACAGATTTGTGCACCAGCATGGAGCACAGATAATGTGTAGAAGAACTGTGGAATTCATTCTTCTACTTCCATTGTCCTGAATTAATGGCATTCAAACCTAATCCTGGAAGTCAGGGAGGACAACACAGAGTACATTTTTCCAAAACAAATACACTTTCCATTACATTTCTAGGATGTTTTTCTGACAGTCAGGCTTCCATTGCTTAAAAAAGTACAAGCAAAGTATTTCACATGCCAGGGGTTTATTGAGAAATACATTACATTTTTTCTGTATTTCCTTTAATGTTATAGTCAATAAGTTCCTGTCCAAACCAATAATATTAGCCTGTACGTTCAATTATTGAAGTAGGATCTGTTCAGTTTATTGAGGCTCTGTCCTCTCAACTAATTACAAAATACTCAGCAAATATTTGAATTTACTACTTATCTCATTCCCACAAATTAGTGCATCTCTTTGTTTAACAAATAAGTTCACTGTTCTTGCCCTCAAGGTAAAGTATACACTGCAATCTCTCTGCTGCAGACAGTCTGAATACCAACCTTTTCTAAGTGAATCAACAGCTGAAAATGGTTTCTGTAGATCAGTAAAGGCAGAGAATTTACTATGTTGCATCAAATACTCCTAAGTAAGGCACAAACAACTCAAAGCTCAATAATGATGTTTCACAGAACATGGTTTAGGGCTTTGTAGTATTTTAGTAGATTTTTAGATTTTGAGGTATAACATCCTATGCTCCAGGACTCACAAAAACGTCAGCTATGACAAAACAACAAAATGAGTTATCTTCTGAATCATCTTGACTTCATTCCTTTATATCACATTCCCTTTCTATATCAGATTCCTTCTTAATACCTTAAGATTTGGAAAAATCTTTAGTGCATGAAATTAAGTAAGCAGAACTAACTGAACAGAAACACTACAGGATTTTTCAAAAGTAAGATAATAGCTCATTCAAACCATCAATACATGGCTTATGGATATGAGGTGTCTTCAGAAGTATTATGATGATGAAGTGCCTTGATTTTTGGCCCTTTCATTGTTAAATATTTTTTTTAAATAAAATAAGAACTATGTATTAAAGCAATAATCCTTGGTTATTCTTTGCAGAAAACAAAGGGTCTTTTAGGTTATTAAAAGTGCTGACATGAACAGTCATGAATCAATGTAACTTCCATGTTTTGATTTAAGCAAATATATTATCCTATAATTATTAAAGAGTACACTCTAAAGTGTGTATTCACAGTGTGAAGGCAGCAAAATATCCCATTTCTTTTCAAAATGAAAGGTTCTGGGTGATATGAAGTACATACATTTCTTACTATTCTTCACTCAGTTTTCAAAGAAACAACTATTTCCAGCCAGTATTTAGCTGAAGCATAGCAAGTACCTGTACTGGTGTCACGAGGGTAAAGAAATTAAAGGCTCTACCTTGCTGAGCAACTGATTTTTGTTGACTCATTTCACTTCAGGAAGGGTGAGGAAGAAGCATGCTGCACAGAGCGGACTATCCAGTTGGAAAAAAAATGTTGTGATTTACCTTTTGCCCACATTTTGAAAATTGAAAGAGAAAGATAAGTTACAAAACTTGGGTTTTTTTCATTTTCACTTTGGTGCATTTTGCTTTCTAGCACACCATTGGCATAACTTTGCTACTAGACAGCTTTTTGGTTGTCTCTATTTCTCATCCTAATTAGCACTCACTCATTGATTGACCTAGCAAAGGGGATTGTGCCACTAATCTGTTTAGTAATACAAGTAGGGTGATGCGTATTTGTGATGGATAGCAAAGCATAGTAGGAATTTTTTTCAGAATTTACCATTTGGTATTTTTCAATATTTATTTTTAAATAGGAAAATTATCTTCTAGAGCATCTAAAAAAATGCAAGTTCAAGTCAAGTCCACTGAACACTTTCAGTTAAACTAATAAAAGCTCATTGGAAATCTTAAAACTCATCACTGAAACATTTCTGAAGGTTCTAGGCTGATTTTTTAGTTTAGATTCTTAAGGCAAGTAAGTATGAACTTAAAAAACAGATGTTTTTCCAAGGCAGTCATAAGGATATTCTGATATTCAGGAACTAATTTACAGACACAAACATGTTTCTTCTGGTTTGTTTTTCTGAGGAAAGTTTTCTATGAATAATAGGAAGGTGTTGGATAGTGTCCCAGTGGCTGACAAGAAATACTAATCAATATTGAGTTGAAGAAAGCTCTTTTAAACAAATAATGATTCACCTTTACTCTCTCCTCAAAAAAAAATTGCAGGAAAAAAGTACACTGAGTTTGAGAACTCTTCCTTCCACCTGTGCTACACGAACTGTTCCTCATCTGTTAACAAACCAGCAAAGAGACTTACTGGAAAGAAAACACTGGCCAGAAAATCAACACGGCTAAGTTAGGCTGGATACGGCTGAGGGTACACTTAGGTCTCTAGCACACTTGTTAGGTAAGTGGATCAGCTGTTTTGCAACCAGGACCCACAAAGACAAAATGGTATGTAAGGGAGGAAAAATACCATGTAGTCCTTCCACTAAGAATATGTGTTGCTTTCAACTTAATTAAAAGTAGGAATAAGATCTTTCTAAGTAATGAAAGGTGAAATCAAAGAAGAAAAGAAAAAAAGAAGCAAATATATTAAATGATTCATTATTCAAGGCTAAATCATGACCATGTGATCAGTAAAGCAAACAAAAATTTCCTGAGGTTTAAATATTTACATCTTCTGCTAAGAAGTACCACAGTTGTAACCACAAATACAGCTAAGTAACACTTATAATTGCAGTGTGCAAATATTTGGTAATCATTAAGGCTATGTCGAAAATTGACTCCTTCATGAATGTAAATATATACAGTGATAATTTTGTGTGACATAAGCACCTGACTGAAAATTCAGGTTTCCTATTCCTAACCCATTTTTAGAGATAATGATCCTTTTGTTTTTCTCACCAATTAACCATTTATCTTGAACACTGAAACTCTATTCATACATTGTTATTATGTTATTACAGCCATTCTCATGGTTTAATTATAAAATCTTGGCAGTTTTAACTCAAGATTAACTAGGCTTTTACTGCCAGAGTTGACTGTTGTGATTTTCTCTGACTCTTGAAATTCTTGCCTAGGAACACAATACAAATTTTTTCATTTTCTGCTACCAAGTAGTCTTCCGACAGTTTCAAGCCTATGTGTACTACTCCTAATGACTAAAGGGAAAGATGTGTTCTTTATTCTGTCAGATGATGAGGGATACCTGAATTGTACTATGTGGTTCACCGATTGCATCGTGAACAGTACGTGCCCATCTGTACTCTGCATTGTACATCTGTGTTAAAGCTGGGCCAGTTACTTTACAAAGTTCATACCAGCAACCTACTCATGCTAATTTGTCATATCTAAGGGAATCCTGCTGGTGCACAGCCTCTGGAATGGTATCTCTAGGACCCTGTGAACCCTTGAGCCAAGAACTGCAAAGAAGAAGCAAAGCAAGCTCAGTGTATGAGCAGCAGTGACAAGGAGGTTCCATGGTAGTGTCCTCACTACCATGTAACAGCACCAGTGAAGCAACAATAAAAAACACAACAGCAGACAGACTTCTACCCAGTTCTATTTACTTTATTTTCACTCTTTAGGAAGCAGAAGTAACCCTGTAAAAGGTGGAACCATGTCCTATTTGTATCAGTAAGGTCAACAAGAGCACATTCTGCACGTGGCTCTTGAAGGTAATTAATACCAGATGTGGAAAGACAAACCTTTAGCATCAGTCACCCTTTGGAAAAGACTTTTGGCAGCCTGGCAGCTAACTCACTGGTCATCAGTACAGTTACAGGAAAGCTGACTCTCCCAGGAGCAATGCTTCAGCCTTGTGTAAGTGTCCCATCAGTTTGATGTTTAGCATTTTAAATGCTTACATTTCCTTCTGGCAATATGTGGGTGGATCTCTGAAGATTATGGGAATCTTCAGTTTGACCTCATTTGACCAGATGAAAAGAGGATATACAGGTCAGGAACTCTCCATGTTTCAGGGCATAATTATATCTAATTTTCCAATAATCCAGTTCCTATAGAATACTTTTTTCCGTGTTTTAAGTACCTATTAAGCCAGGTTGAAACATTGATCCTGCTATACAGAGATGAAGTCATTTGCCTGAAATCACAAAGCTGACCCCACTAACAACAGATCTACCAGTGAGCCCTATTCTCACCATTCTTCTCATCGTTTGGTCAAACCTGTAAGGGAGTCAAAAGCCTCATTCAACATTTTCTTATCAAACATCGTGCTGTACGGGCACAACACCAGGTTTCTCTGCAGAAGCAATAGTTTAGAGAGCAGCTCTAGGTCAGGAGTGGAAAGGTGTTAATGCTCCCAATACAGATAGCATGCAAAAGGACATCCTAAAATAATTTGCCTGGAACAAAACCCATAGCATAAGACAGGGCTTCTGCTCAGCACTCTTGAAGCGGTATTGCATAAGGAAGATACCAGCAACCTTAGTTCCCCCGCAAGGAAGCATTGACCAAAGTCACTGGAATGGACTCAATGTGTTGAAGGATAGGGAACATTCATACTTTCATTGCCCATGAGAAATACCACAGACTTCTTTTCCAGATATGCCACTGCCCAATGACTTCATACCTTTCTCTGCCTCAGTTTTGTCACCCACAGAATAGGGAAAATGATGTTGAGTCTCTTTGCAAAATACATAGAGATCTGTGGCAGGAAAATATAATTTATTGTTAGGCAGGTGATAGTTGGTACGCATAATTCAGATTGCTACTGTGGCTTTTCCCTCTGCTATTGGAGTGAAACTTTTGCCAGCCCCCATCAGGAAGCGATGTATGAGTTTGATTATGCTCGTGACTAGGTATATCACCTCCATGCCTTGTCTCACCCTCCTGCCTCCCCTGAGACCTAACTGGAGCAGAGATCAAGCGACTAAGTGCGAAGCGGGTTCTGAAAATGGGAGGAGTTTATGTACAAATTCTGGGAATCCACCTCAAATCCCTACCCCACCTCTTCCCACCAGCCCCATAGTGCCCGCCCCCAGCTTCAGCCTGCTGCCTTAAACTGCTGCCACCCGGTGCTGGCTTGGACATCCTCGGCTGCTGACTGCACAGCTGTGCCGGGCAGGCGGCAGCACCCGGTGGGACAGACATGATGGGGCTGAGGTTGTGCAGCTGGACTCCCCTGGGGTCTCTCCTCTCCCTGCTCTTTTCTACCAGCGTGGCGGTAAGTGAAGACACAGCCTTTAGGAAATGTGTTAGCACAGAAAGTGATGTTGGAGAAAATCCACTAAAAATGGCCCTCTTTCTTCTCTTCAGTACATTGCTACCAGAGAAAACTGCTGCATATTGGATGATAGATTTGTAAGTACCTGAACAATTTTCTTGTGTCTTAAGAATGTAACTAAAGCTTTCCTGTGCTGATTATTAACTACTGTTATCACTTGAATCTCATCATTGTTTTCAGTACTTAAAAAGTCTGCTTTGCTTAAACCTGTCATTTACTGATAGCTGTATGTGCTTGGTAAAAGTGTACGGGAGGCTGCACTGTGGATGAAAGCACATATCCAGCAGATGGTACAACAAGAGCATGCACTGTTTTCTTCCTATATGTGCACATAGTGTGAAAGTAAACTGTCTCTGAAAATTCAAATACAGCAGACAAAGTCTGCTGCAAATGCCTGCCCTTTTTTATCCTTTATCGTTTGTGTCAGCAGTGTCTGAAAGTTCCTCTGCCCAGATATTCTGCTTTGCTTTCACTGCCCCTGAAACATTGCCAACTATTTCTCTTTCCTCCTTAGGGTAGCTTCTGCCCAACAACTTGTGGCATTGCAGATTTCCTTAGTAAATACCATCCTGCTGTGGATAACGACCTACTGGAAATGGAGAGAACTTTGCAGCAGATTTCTAACGCCACAGTAACAGCAGACCATCTGGTTCAACACATCCAAGGCCTCTATCCTTCAGACAAGCAGACATTACCAAGTGAGCATGTAAAACAATAAGTACACAACTGAAAAATATCATTTATGTGGTTTTCTTTTTAAGATTTGCCTAACTACAATTATTTTGTACCTTTTCTGTTTTACAGATTCAAATGATGATTTCACTCAAAGGTCCAGGAAAATAATTGAAGAAATTATCAGATATGAAAACACTATATTGTCTCATGAAACTACTATACAGTAGGTATCTTACACTTCTTTTATTAGTGACAGTACAAACTGTTTTCTTTCTGTTCTTTTATCAAGTGCCAAAAAGGCTCTCTCAGAAAGGGTTTTTGGGCTCATGTGGACAGTTCTGCCCACACTGCCATCAGTAGTTCCCCAGCAAGACACAGAAGGATCATGAGCATCTGATACTGAATTCTCTGCTCACCTGGATAAACCGTTAATTGTGCAAGAAGTGCAAGATAAGAATGTCATGAAACCTGGCAATAATTTTATTTATGTTTCTCCTGCTGTGCCAGCTATCCCTAAAGTTTTTTCATGACCTTTGGAGGTCATGAGTTTTTGCTGTAAAGCAGTTTGTGGAATGTTTGTGCAATCATTCACTCTGGCCAATTTTGCTGCATATATCCATGAAAATTAGCTCAGTTACCCAGTTATAAATGATAGGTAACTATAAACTCAGTGATAGTCTTTTATAAGTTGACATTGGAAATAAAATTGAAAACATCATTAATGTTTCTAATCTTAAGGATATGTTTTTTGATCCGAATGTAGAAGGATCTCCACTTCCATGACATTATGTCAAAGGTTATTTAGACATTCTGGCACTTACAGCAGTTTATTTATGCCACTTAATATTTTACAAATACATCCACAATTGAAGAGGAATAGCTTATCATTTACTTCAGGAGAGCAAAGTAAAACTTTCCATAGAGTTATTTTCATACATTAATTACTGGTTAGAGTTTTGCTGATTAGAGTCAAGTTTTGCATATGGTTACGTTTTGCATGAGGTTAAGCATGTGCTTTCCTATTTTGCCTGTCCTTAACTCTAAATATCAGTGCTAATAGAGGCACCCTGTTTTACAGGGGTGCATGTAGCAGCACATTAGATACGTGAGCTGTGTGTCCAGAGAAATAAATATGTATTACACATTCACAAACAGCGGATACAACAACCCATTTTCATGTCTCTCTGCCCAGACAGTTGACAGATACACATATAATGAACGGCAACAGGATCATAGAGCTGAAAGAGAAGATTGCCCAGCTTGAGTTACTCTGTCAGGCGCCCTGCAAAGACAGGGCTGAAATTCAGGAGACAACTGGAAGAGGTGTGCAAAATGCTTCTTGCATGGTGGAGGGTTAATTCAGCTACAGGTGCTGCTGCTTGGCATCACAGCAATGACTTACTTGTAATCTTATGGGTCATAGACTTCTGCAAAGATATATAAAATTGCAAGTTATAAAACGGGTCAGTACAAGTTAGATGCTCTGCAGGCAAGGATTCAGGTGGAACATGGTTCTTGCTTGGCCTTTTTGGCCAAAATACAATTATCCCAAAATGTGTGCTAAACATGAGGGACATGCGTAGAGTTTCCACGAATCTGGGACAAGCAGAAGATAACTCATTATTACATTTCTACTAAGCCATGTGGAAAAAAAATTTAATTATTCCACTAGGTCCAGAAGTGTCTTTTTTGCTGTAGAAATCAATGTAATGACTATGTTTTATACTGCTTGAAGTCTACATGAGACTAAATTCATCTTCACCTTACACAAGTCCTGTGACCTTTGGTAGGACTTCTTATGGCAATGACATTAAAGTATGTGGACTAAATAGCTAAATTTGTAACAATAGCATTTAGATTAATTGCATTTCTTGCATTGAGAAAGTTACAACATAAAATAAATGTGAAGATAGAATTGCAGCTACATTGAAAATGATCTTTTGAATATCTTTACTTCAGATTGTCAAGACATTGCAAATAAAGGTGCAAGGAAAAGTGGTCTGTACTTTATCAAGCCTCAAAGAGCTAAGCAGCCATTCCTAGTCTACTGCGAGATTGACTCATATGGCAACGGCTGGACAGTACTGCAGAGGGTATGCCACTTATGTATTATTTCTGTAAACAAACTTACTTCATCAGCACTGTTTCTGTTTACCTACATATGATACATATCTTTTTGACTGAGGTTTTTATTTTTGGTTTTGGTGTTCTTGTTTTTTTTTTTCCCCCAGAGACTGGATGGGAGCGAAGACTTCAGTAAAAATTGGGTTCAGTACAAGGAAGGATTTGGACATCTGTCTCCAGATGACACCACTGAGTT
Source organism: Picathartes gymnocephalus (assembly GCA_013390045.1). Classification (NCBI taxonomy): domain Eukaryota; kingdom Metazoa; phylum Chordata; class Aves; order Passeriformes; family Picathartidae; genus Picathartes; species Picathartes gymnocephalus. The sequence goes on from WEKY01025723.1 coordinate 56,608, forward strand.
CTGGCTGGGCAATGAAAAGATGCATTTAATAACTGCACAGTCCACTCTGCCATACACCTTACGAATAGAGCTGGAGGACTGGAATGGCAAAAAAAGGTATTTGCTTATGATGCTTCTGAAAATGACAGCTTAAAACCTAGTGCTCCCACTGCTGCATCAGTTTGTACTGATAAAAGTTCACTTCTGAGAAATTATGAACCAGCTAATGTGTGCATGAAACTGCTTTAGCTCCTGAACTTACAGCTGTGACAGCAGTCACTGCGAGTGACATTGCCAGGCACGCATGCCTGTCAGAAGGCCACATGCTGTCAGCACTCATTGATTAGGCAGAAGGAATCTGCTTCTTCTCTTCATGTTTGTCTTACATATCTTATGGACTACATGATCATTATATGTCCCTTCCAACATAACTATTCTGTTCTATTCTTTCATTTTTTATTTCTATTTCTATTATGAACCTGGGAGATTATATATGTGTGTGTGTGTGTGTGTGTGTGTGTGTGTGTGTGTGTGTATTGATAATGTAGATATTTCACACATCACTAAAGCCTAGTAGTCAGAAAACATGTCTGATACTGGAACACAAAAGTTGATTGGATGTGTGTCACTGAACTGAGGCCCACAGTCAGATAAAAAACAATTCCTTTTAAAACGCTAGGATGCAATAAATGGCTTTCCTGCAGTTTTAACACTGATGTATTTTTCATTTGTGCCCGCGCTGGGAATGCAGAATGCTCATACTCAGCATTGTCCTCTGTTCACAGCACTGCTGACTATGCTGTATTCAGAGTGGGAAGTGAAGAAGACAAATATCGGCTGACTTACGCCTACTTCCTCGGGGGTGAAGCCGGGGATGCCTTTGATGGATATAATTTTGGAGACGACTCCAGTGATAAATCCTTCACCTACCACAATGGCATGCAGTTCAGTACCCATGATAATGACAACGATAGATATGAGGGCAACTGTGCTGAGCAAGATGGATCGGGGTGGTGGATGAATAGATGTCATGCTGGCCACCTCAATGGCAAATACTATACAGGTAAGGTCTCTTTTTAGTGCTTATAATCCAGGACACCACGTTTCAGTGACAAAGGAAAATGAGTCACTTTTATAGAGTACGCTTTGCCTTCTGGATTTTCCAAAGCTGGCAGAGCCCATTCTTTGCAATAATTGTTAATACCAGTAGTAGGAATTCACGACTGCTCTCCTTTCTGAAGTGAGAGAATCAATCCTGAGAGAAGCAAGATAGGGGAAGAAGGGCAGTGAACAGGGTCTGTTAGGACACCCAGGGATGCCATGGAGGTGTCAGGACCAGAAAAATGTATGGGCACAGTAACTGTTTTAGAAAGCAATCAACCGTTTTGCTGCAACTGGTGTTTCTTAGGTGGTGTGTACACATCAGAAGATGCTGGTCCATCTGGATTTGACAATGGCATTATCTGGGCAACTTGGCGTGACCGGTGGTACTCCATGAAGAAAACTGCAATGAAAATCATTCCATTCAACAGACTGTCAGTAGATGGACAGCAGCACAACCTAGGCAATGTCAAACAGGTTCGACCACTGGGCCGAGGAGATACTTAAAATGAACACAGAACATTGTAATCATTTCAAACACTGAGCATGGACAGGCTGAAGTTAAACCCACTGCATCTTAGAAAAGTTGGCTTTGTTTACCATTTTGTCACAGATGTATTTGTACTTTGATTTTAGTTTACCTTCTACATTACTGTTTCTTGCGATAGATAGATAAATGGATAGTCTAATGATCAGAAATAATCCCTTGCCTTTGTGTATTTTAACTGCTACAGTTTTAATTCCCAACTAATACAACTATGTATAAACACTATCAACATGTCATCATAGCCTTATGTACTTCTTTCATTAGAAGAATATTAAAATACTCTTTCTTTTTTTTCTGTTTTAGGTTGGAGACGCGTAAAGGATGATTTGACAAAGACAAGTCTGAACAGGAAAAGCAAATCTTTTCTGACTTAGACACTGAACTTACCAAACTACACAGTTCAGTTTTGACTATAAAACAACATGGACTGTAAGATGCCCAAACCTCTTCCCTGAGCAGTGCTTACCTCTGTAGATGGTTACTTTTTCTGTACAATTAAATTTTTGATTATTACAAAAATAATCCAAGCTTGTTATCTGTGCTCTACAGCTGACCAAACAAGACAAGGAAAACTTTTGATGGTTGGATCAAACCTACTTCATTCAGTCATTCCTGAATTCCACATCAGTAGCACTCTTTGCTTAGAGGCATGTGTTGGACCTAGTTCTCCATAAATGGGACTTGTTTCCATAAGTTTTCAAGTTTTCTAATAAAGTTGTTTGGTGACACAGATCAAAGTACACAGCAACGTGAAAGTAACCTATTTTTCTGCTGAGGACTATTTAACTTACCACAAAGTAATGAATACATTTTCAATTGGCATGTGTGAGGTAGTACCAATGACCAAGAACAGGTATGTTTGTCCAGACCATACATATTAACAATTTTACTCTTTAAGTCTCATTTGCTATATGACACATAGTAGTACACTGTACAGCCATTATTCCTACATACCCCTCCTTTTTTTTTTCAAAAATATTTTTCAAATATTTTTGAAAATTATTCTTAAGTATTCAGTGGCATGCAATCAAAAAAAATTAAAATTTGCAGCAGAAATTGACTGCATTTTATTTGCATTTTCTGTCTCTGGATCTGGTAATAATTTCCCAAGTGATCCACATAAGCAAATTCACAGCACAGATCATGGCCAGCAAAGAGTTTGCAATGCTGTCCGAATGTACCTGCTCGAAATCTGATGAGTGCATTTGAGGGGTGTATCAGCAAATCAAATTGTTCAACAAAATAAATACACTCAGAGCTAGAAACTATCACTATCTCAAGTTGATGCATTAAGAAGTGAAATAGGAAGTCTATCTTGGTCTTTATTTTTAGCTACTTACGAAAGAACAGAAGTTTGCCTGGTATTTCTAAATAGCACATTCAAGTGCTTTATTTTAGAGACAGGAGGACATTGCACTGATAAAAGAGACCTTACAGTCAGTTCAGGATGCTTCAACAGTTTTCCAGTTTTGATGTCCAGAGGTCTCGTGAGGATGGTGCTGAGCATCTTCCCTGGATCTGAGTCTCCATTGCATGATAAACTGCCTACTCCCTCTCATTTTCCTTAAGATTTTGACATAGTTGAATTTTTACTCCTGGGCCTAAGAGGAAGACAGATTTCTCTGGAGTAGGTGGGAAGACGGCATCATTAGCTAGGGTCAGATGGGGTTAACAACAGCCTGAGACGAGGGATGACCCCTCCACACCACTGAACTGGTACATTTGCACAACTCTGTTGCACGCATGCAACCAGCCATGCTGCACAGCCCACTGCCAGCCTTGACACTCAGTTCCTCACCAAGCAGTTTTCCTGAGCGTTTTGTGCTGTAAGGCTTCCCCCACGGCTGCATGGAGCTGAAGCAGTATGTGTAGAGAGGCTTCAGAGAAGGATGCAAGGGAAGGGTTGGCAAGCCCAGTCTCCTCCTGATTCTCCAAACACCCACTTGAATAGCACTCAACTTCAAGGTTGAGTCCCTTCCACTTTCTGCTTTCAATTTATGCCACCTATGACATGACTTTAAGTTGATATTATTTATATATCTGCAACTTCGATTTAAAAAATATTCCTTTCACCTCTATCACTTTGATATCTGTATTCACACTCTGCTAGGTCAGAATTGTTACTGCCTCTCTTGGTTTAGATTTTGGCTGCAATTTGATGACAATCTGCTGTAATTACACACATTTCATGGATATGAGCTGGCATTTTATGGATTGCTTATCATAACTAAGATCAGCTTATTCTTCCACTTGGTTTGCTGATGGGTGTCTAAATTTTCACAAATCATTTTAATCTCTGGAGAGGAGCATTTGCTCCATTGGTCAGAAGGGTCAGGGTCAGTGAATCTAAGAAGCCTGCCCTTTCAGTGGAGTCCTGTGCCAGAGTTAATCAGTGAGTCTGCAGAATCCCAGCCCACAGTTGTGTTCTCTGGGCCCTGAAAGAAATCTGGCAAGACTCCTGCCTCTGGAAGCTCCTTCCTACAGTGTCCAATCCCCTATCTATCAGAAAGAGGCTGGAAAAGACCTCCTGTTTCTTCTAACTCTTAAAAATAGAATAATACTCTCGGTATTAACTTTTGCAAGCAAGTATATTGCAATTGAACTTGATGCCCCTATTTTGTATACTGAGTGTTCAGTGTATTTCTCTTTTCTAAATCATTTTTTATCATACATGACCCTCAGACCATAGCCTATAGTAAAAGTTACCTATATTTAGAAAAGTCTGTGCCTTTCAGTTTATAAAAGTTTATTAAAGGATTTGATGTCCTTTCTCTCACACCTTGAGTTTGCAGTGACTCTTCCAAAGATCACTGTAGGAAAAAAAAAAAAAAAAAAAAAAAAAAAAAAAAAAAAAAAAAAAAAAGGAAGAGAGAGGAAGAAAGAAACAAATAAAGAAATAAAGTGGATGGACTGCAGGACTTCTGGGTTCCTCACTTCTGGGCTATTGCATGGGGAAAAGGTGGGACAAAGTGCTGGGATCTATTAGTAATGACCTCAAAAGGGTTAGGTAGTCTGAGGAGCATATGAAGAGAAAGTGAAGTGAGTCTGAAGGAGAATGGAGTCTAAGACAAAGCATCCAGAGAAGGGTCATGAATGAGGAGGTAAGAGGAGCAGAAGGCACCACTTGGAATTGGTGGTAGGGCAGACACAGACAGCACTGGACAAACAAGGTCAGGGTGACATCTAGGGCACACAAACCACAGCTAAATGCGACTCCCTGACTGTTACTGTGGCATTCAGCCAAGAGCAGGGCAGATGAAGTAGTGAACTGCACTTCTGTCCTTTGATCCTGAATTAAAGTTAAATCCAAAGTTTATCTAACTCTTGGCCTCCAGCCTTGCAAACAAACACCGGCAGAAGTGACTGAATGATTGCAACATGAAAGCAGAGGTACAGGCTGAAGGTCAGTCACAGATTCAGCCCCTAACTGTAAAGCCTGAGAAGCGCCTCCTTCACCCCAGCTTTCCCCAGCAGCTCCCTTTGCAGCAAGCAGGAAACCCCTCTTAGCTTACCTAATGTTTATGATCAGATATCAACTTTTTTCCAGTCCCTCTAGCCTTGGTGGCCGAGTTTTACTTGGACCAGAGTTAAGTTTACTGTGTTTGAGTGTCACCAGAGAGCTGTGCCGTCCCCCAGGGTCAGAGGAGGTCTGGAACATGCTACTTGTCCTGTCCCCTCTTACCCTTGTGGCCGGTGCCTGGAACACCACCTAGCCAATTGTCACATCCTCTCTCAGCATGGTTGAAAAGGCAGAAATTCTTTTGCTTTATCTGCTCTTGCTACTATTAATTTTTAGGGCCTATTAGATTACAAACATAAAGTTAAGCTATTATTGATGATCACAAAATCAAGCTGCTAAAAACTGGGAAAAATTAGAACCAAAGTGACATATTGCATCTGCACTATGAAGGATTCTTTTGGTTGTTGCATAGATTTTAATGCATAGAGTTAGCAATACAGGGTGGGACAGACTGGTCTCTTACAAATGCAACCCTGCAGAATGAAGTGTTATTCCTGCCCTGATTACCCAGTTCCTGTGGGACCAGAGGCAAGACACTCGTGTCCCAGAGCTGGCTGCCAGCTGTTCCCCCCGAGCCGTGGTGCCAGCACAGAGAGGCAGCTTCCAGCAGTGGGATCTGCACATAGGGTGTGCTCTGAAGACTTCTGACTATCAAAATGGATCCCAAAATGTAATAGCTACTTTTTGACTTAACCTTCTCACCTGGTTTCTACAACTGTGAAAATGGGAAAGTCATGGTCAGGGAATGAACGTTTGTAATGTACCATGGGAAAAGCCTTGAAGCTTTAAGCAGTCTGCAGAGCATCATCCTACAATGAAAAGAGTGTGCAGCTCTGGGCAGATGCTTGCCTGTGGCTCACCATCCCCATGCTCAGTGTGAGGCAGAAGGGGTTCACTGGAAGAAATATCATACATGATCCTGTGGTAAAGCACAGTCCATGAGTGTATGTCCAAGGAGAACCCATGAAGGTTGCACTGCAATTCTTGTGTTCCTGAGCATGAAGATCACAAGGCTGTGATCTTTAACCAGACTTTTGTATCTATTATGAGGCAAAAATGGAGCCTTTTTGAGTTTGAGTGGGACATTCTTCATGGACCTCTGTATATTTTTGCTGAAGCCCATTTTACTCTGTTCTGTTAAATAATTAATCCTAATCCTGCAAGATTTCCTCCTGTTGTGTCCCATCCTTCCTTCAAGCATTTAATTGCCCTCTGGGGTTTTCATAGTTCTTTCCCAGAACTACTGCAACAGAGAGAAAAAACCTGTGTAGGACCTGAAGTGGGGAAACATCACTAATCTTCTGAAGTTAGCAGCTGAGCATTTTGGTATATTATTATTTGGTTGATTATCTGCCTTGTGTTCGGGAGCTGCCTTGTGTGCCTTTATCAACCAAACAATACTTCCATGGCTGCCTGACCCTCAAACGAACCAAAGGTAATATGTGATGTGTTTGGACATTTGTTGCTGAAGTTAGTTGGGCTCTCTTGCTGCTGAAATTAGAAGTTTGTTGCCGGAGATTCAACGGAGACCTCTACAAAACTTATTGCAGGAAATTCAATTAAACATAACATCTTGCTTCAGAATCCATACAGATAAAATAAGATTAAGCATTAAATGTAACTGAAACCCTTTGTCATGCAAAGCTGGATCTTGGAGGAGTAGGTATTAATCAATGTAGTACCACCTCACTGAGCTCTTCTGCTACCTAAGGATATGACTTGCTATTAGTGATGTTGCTATGAGTTAAGCTAGGTTCAAGAGGGTTTTCCTAAACAAGAAAAGCATTAAATGCAAGGCCAGAAATGGGAGGAAACAAAGGGTCTGGTTCAACTGCAGTAAGCTGCATATAGAGAGGGTGCAAGCCTCCTGAAGACAAAAAAACAGAGTAAAAGCAGAGGAAAGGAAGTTAAGACAAAACCCATGAGGCTGTTGAAATGCATCCAAAGCTAAAATTGGCTACTTTGAGTTTACTGTGTTTTACAATGTCATAGCTAAGCTCAAGCATGTCCCTCTAAAGAAGAATATGATGCACTCTGTAGATGATGTAGAGTCTTGTAAGTATCATGCAGTTTCAAAATGCCAAGAGAGTTTTTTTTTTAACTGCCTACACCCACATTTACTCCAGCAAAGGTTTTTTTGCTGATTCCTGCTCACTGCAGTGGAAGCCTTTGAGATGGGCAGCATCTTTCAAGTGGCTGACAGTCATGTATGCCCTCTCCAGTGATAGTAAGGCTTGTTATAGAGCTCACAGCAGCAGACATTATCATAAATTGCCATACATAGACTATGTCCAATATAGAATCAATTAAGGAGATGTGACTCCTTAGGCAGATTTAATTGTGCTTTAAGTCTGTTCTGGGACATTATCAAGTACTCTACTGTGCTCTTCATAAATATGTATTTTAAACAAATCTGACTTGGTAGAAAATATAATATAGCATTTGTGTAAGAGACAGCATTTGTTAAACACATCATGTATTACACCAATACCAGTAAGATCCAGTTGTATAAACTGATCCAAACTGGGCTCTGCACTCCTCAGGAATTAATTTTGGTTGATAGCCAAATGGTTACAGATGGACTTTATCAATCTTTCTTAGACTAGCACTTGTTTTGGAACATCCAGTGGATTTCACAGCACTGGAACATAGTCACACAGAAAGGGCAAAGCACTGACTTCCTTTTTCAAATATCTTTGATTATGCAGCTAAATGCCCATCATACTGAGTGTGTGTTTTGAAGCAGGTGAGCACTGCTGGATCCCACTAGTGCTGACACACCTCTTCACTGGTTGTCCAGTTACAAGAAACAGTTTTAGACAGGTTTTTTTCCTGGAATTCTTGGTGTTGCCTGCATGTTGGTGTTGTATGAACCTATCTGGAGCAAATAACACCAGAAACTTGTGCAAGAGGCCTTAAGTAATCACCAAAGGGGGAGGGGGGCATTTGGCATGTTTTTTCTACAAACAGAGGGAAGCATAATGATTAATCTCAGCTTTGCATTCAGGTTTAAATTGCACCAAAAGACTGGCAAAGAGCATCCTTTCAGTCAGAGTTCTTGCTCTTCTCCTGAAGATGATACCTGTGAGGATCCTCTGTGTGTTCCTGTGCCTCAGCATAGCCTGGGTATGAGTCTGCTCTACTTAATTATTTTTGTGTCTTTCTGTTTTGAATAGTAAGCATTTATTTAAGGTTCATTCATGAGATAGATAAATCTTGTCTATCACCTAGCTAGTAAAATGCAATGCACACACATAAGCAGCAGCTTAGTGTAACCACTTCACTGATGAAGTTTCATCAGTACGTCTGGAGTATGCAGCTCTCTATAGTTTTGCTTAACTCGGTTTTGCTGAGTCTGCCTGGCTTCAGGAGCAGCAAATCAAATCCATTAACATGAATTCAGACATTCATAGATGATGCTCTATGTCTTAAATATTACTGGCTGGATGCTTGTGGCTCCAGCCTTTCAGGAATTTTCATGTTTATTAGGATGAATTCTACTTTGCTTTGGACAGAATTTCAGCAGGGTTTTCTGTCTACAAATTACACACAATACCTGTATTATGAAAGACACATTAAAAAAAAGATTATTGTGGCAGCAACACTAGCTTAAACTAAGTAAGAATCAGATTTTTGATAAGGAAGGAGATAAACTTGATTTTCAACTGTGCTAATATAACCTTTCTTTTTTCTCATTGAGGATTGAGTTCATAACCTTACATTAGTGTCTCTACCTTTCTCTTTGTGACTGGTTTTTTTTTTAAGGAAGTGCATGTTTTAACAAATGACAGACATTACAGGAAGCAGCTGGGACAAAACAGAAGCAGTCATGTTGGAGTTGTCAATGCCTAAAGGGCGTTTTTGGATAGATGTGCTACTTTTAGGAGGCACTTGGGCCAGATCAAATCATTAATTAATCAAACTACTGAACCTGAATCTGCTGATTTTAAATAAAGGTGTTGCAGTTCCTCAGGGTGGTTCTGACCCCAGAGGCTAGAATTAGGATCACTTTCTCAGCTTCAGAATTAATCATTAATCATAATAAGAAGTAGCCATTCATATTTTCAAGCATTAATTATAATGTTTGAAAAGTGCAAAAGGTGCACAGGGAATTCCAGTCAAACCTAATTACATCTTAAGCCCCAAATGTTTCTTTAATGAAAAAGAAAAAAAAATTATGGTCTTTTACTAAGTGGTAACACTGTAGGAATCCTTATCATGTTTTGGCTTGGAATTAGTTTGTATATATCAATTTTTCTTCTCAGTTTTGAATAAAACCTCAGTATATTTGTTTCTCTTCTTTCCATTACGACAGTTAAATCAATCCATCATTAAAATGGTTATTTTAAATATGTTAGTAGCTTTCTTGCTCTTTTTGTCAGGCAAAACAGTGCTACAAGCTTAAAGTTGGCAACTGTGATGAAAATCAGAAACAGTAATGGGAAAACTCTTCTTATATATCTGTAAGCTAGTTTTGTGTAAACTGAAGGTGGTAAAGTGACAGTGAGAATATTAGCGTATTGCACCAAGTAGGAGTAGTATTTTTGAAGTATTTACTTTTACTTTTCCAGTTTCAGTCTAATTTCAAGTTAATTTTATATTTACACACAGGACAAAATATTTCTATGGAATGATATTATCATAACATATCCTGAGCACCACTAGTTCTCTACATAAAAGCGTTAATTTTAAGAGATGTAAAGCTTTATTCTGACAAAACAAACAAAATCATATCTAGCAAGAAATGTTGGAATTAAATCCTTGCACTTTTGGGTGTGATGAGTACCAGATGGCTGTGATTGCCACCCACCATCTGAGCGTTTGAGGACATCAGCATTGTGTTTCTGCTCCCTCGGCAGCTGTTCTGTGTTTCTGCTCTCTCGGCAGCTGTTCACTTAACCTTGGTTTTGCTTTTCCCCCTTTTTCCTCCTGGCAGGCACAAGATGGAGAGAGTAACTTTGAGCAGCTGGGTGCAGGAGTGCGTGGCCCCAGGATTGTGGAGCACAAGTCCCAGTCCAGCTGCCAGTCCGAGAAGAGCTGGGTCATCTGTGCGGATGACGACTGGGTGAGCGATTAACACTGGGGTGAAAGTGGGGCTGTCCGTAGGGCACCCGTGGGCCTCAGCTGGATCAGCAGCTGGATCAGCAGCTGGATCACTGCAGCAGGTGCCACAGGCCAGCACGGGGTTCAGTGTTAGGGCCGAGGTAACACTTCAGGTTGGGGCAGCCTGCACAGATCTCCTGTGGGAAACAAAAAAAAAAAAAGAAAGGAAAAAATGAAGACAAAAGAAACACGGAGAAGTTTGCAGTGGTGCAGAATGAGAAGAGAAATTAAGTCAGGAAGAGAAGGATTAAATAAAAAAAGGCTAATCCTAGAAAAACATAAGAATGATTTCTTTTCAGAATTTTGATATTGCGAGTTTTGGAGTTCATAAAGGCTCCAGAAAGAAAGTTGTGAGAAAAAGAAAAGAAGAAGCTAGAAATCACATACACTTCACTAGTTAATAATTAGGAAGTCAGATTACATGGTGCTTGGTAAAAGTTTCATAGTGATTGACTACATGTCTTTGTATATAAACTATTAATTTCTCTCTTTCTTGCCTCTTGCATCTCAGTCCTTTTCTATGCTACATTTATTGCATGACTTCTTGGCAAAGAGCTTAAGTCTGTCAGAACATTAAGCTTTTCTGAGGAAAACTTTGCTTTAAATTCTGGTCTCTAAAATCCTGGATTCAGCTCAAATTGGACAACAGACTTCTTACAGCAAACCTCTAGGAAATATATATATATTAAAATATATAAAATCTCACCCATGAGGAACAGAGGAGAGACAAAATTAAAGGTTTACTTGTTCCTCACCCTACAGTTCATCACCCGTTCCTCAGGTTTCTGAGGATGTGCTTCATTGATTCCACTATACAAGATGTTCACTCTTGAGGATTTTAGCACAATTTTTTCTAATTCTAGGGTACAAAATGTCCATCAGGATGCAGAATGCAAGGACTGATTGATGAAAAGGATCAGGATTTTAGTCGCAGAATAGACAAAATCAAGAAGCTGCTCTCTGATAATCAAAACAACTATAAGAAGTCCAATCAGATAATTGTGGAAACTGTGAATGTAATAAAACCAAACCTGGACAGTGCTCAGCGTGAGTATCTCACACCCACTTTTATTATCCACTACTGAATTATTACTTTTTTGCAAAAAAGCCATATGTAGTGAAAATATGGGCTGCACTGTACATTATTATCAAGAAACAGAACAATCATTATAACAGACTCTTAACTAGTTTGTAAAAATTAATGTAATCTGCTCAGTACTATGAGAAATATGTTCTCAATTATGTGTTTAAATACATATTTTAAAATATGATCGATATTTAGGAAAGAAAAGCACATGTGCATAGCTGACTGTGAGGCCTTTTTGTTTCAGAGCTTGATGAGACTCATGGTCGCCTGTCAGGAGAACTGAGACGGAGAATTGTGACATTAAAGCAGAGAGTTGTCACTCAAGTGAACAGAATCAAAGCTCTGCAGAGCAGCATCCAGGAACAAGTGGTGGAGATGAAGCGCTTAGAGGTAGGTCCCTGCTATGCACTTCCCGTTCTTTCCAGGTCTTAGCTGCAGAAAGGGGACCTATCTGTTATGGTGAGCAGCGCTCTCACAGGATCTGACTTACTAAGACAAATCCTGAAATGAGTTGCTTTCTATCCATCCTGGTTTTCTACTTCAGCTCTGTAGGAACCAGGAATTCCTAGTCCCATCTGATTCTCCATCTGCTGATAACTGCTTCTGTACAAGGCATTTCCCCTCCTGTCAGGGGTTGCTGAGCAGTTAGAAGGGGAATGTGCTCTCTCCGTCCCCAGTGCTGCCACTGCTGCCAGGGTTGGCATTAGAACCTGTGTTCCAGGTTGCAGCCAGTTCTTCTGATGGTAATGCAAGGAAATTCCTGGCACAAACAGTGGTTTTGCTCAAAGACTTATTTTGATTCCTAGATCAGATTTTCCTAGATCAGAAATCTACCATCTGGATAATTTGAGACAGCAATGGTAACCCCAAGATGTCAGACCTCACAGCAGGGCCATGACAGAGTCATCCCCTCTCTTTGGAGGGCCCATTTCTGCTCCAGTCCCCATAGAGCATGTCTAACTCTGCAGCACTCCTTCCAAAACCAGGAAAACATCCCTACACCCCAAAAATAAAGGGAGCAGAGATTGGGAACCTCCTACAATGTTCTTTTCCATGGAACTCATATGCACTGTGCTATTGCACGTGTCATGTTTACAATGGAAATAAACCTATGATGATATCAAAACTGAACTTTGGAAAAGCTCAGCTGTAGATGGGAGGTACTAGGGCAGGTCTCATCTTTTCCCTGTTCACTATAAGATATCCTTGCTTGAGAAATTCAGGAAAGCTCCCTAACCAAATTACTTCTCTCTGGTTATGTAGGTGGACATTGATATTAAGATACGAGCTTGCAAAGGAACCTGTGCTAGAAGTTTTGATTACAAGGTGGACAAAGAAAGCTACGACAACATCCAGAAGCAGCTTGCCCAAGCCAACTCCATCGACTTGCACCCAGAGCTTCAAACAACCACCTTGAGCACACTGAAAATGAGGCCACTTAAGGACTATAATGTTCCTGATCATTTTAAGCATAAGCCTCTGCCAGAAATGCAAGCTCTGAACATAATTAATAACATCAAGCACATGGAAATGGTATTAGAAAGACCAGAAACAGATGCAAATCCCTCCCGAGGCGACAGCTTGTATCACACGGCAGAATCAAGGGGGGATGGACCTTCATACAGCAGCAAATTAGTTATTCCTACTCATGGGAGAGAAACCCTTAATCTGGCAGACAAAACCTCCTCCACTGTTCGTAGATGCACCAAAACTACCACCAAAAAAGTTGTCTCTGGGCCTGATGGCCCTAGAGAAGAAGTAGTTGAGAAAACAGTTTCTTCTGACGGCTCAGACTGCTCCTATTTACCTGGAAATGTTGGAGGGGAAGGGAGCACCTACCATTTTAGTGGTGCAGATGCCTTGCACAAGCTAGAGACTGTATTCCCCGAGTTAGAGTCATTTTTCACTCCTGACTCTGCATCCACTGCTACTAAGCATGTTAGTGGATCTAGCAGCTTCACGACCAGCAGACACACAACTGGCACAGGCAGTAGCCACATAGGTACAGGAGTATCCAGTCATTCAGGGACTTATGGGGGAAAAGACAAATTTGGAGACTTAGGAGAGGAGGAGGAAGATGACTTTGGAGGACTCCGCCCTCACCCATCTGGATTCCCGTCTGGCAGTGCAAGTCACTCCAAGGCTGTAGCGACCAGCTCTTCTAGTTTCCACAAGGGAGGCTCCACTTTTGAAACCAAATCAGTAAAAATCCGTGAAATAAGTGAGCAGCTAGGTGGGTTGGAACATGATCAGAGTGCAGAGGATACCCCAGACTTTCAGGCACGCAGCTTGAGACGATCAGGAGGGAAGCGAAGGACACCCAGCACTGGGAAAGGTAGTTATTGAGGTAATGGAGCCAAACTCCATCCATAACCAAACTGACACATTGATTTCAGATACTGTAGTACAACAGTGTGATGATTAAATGCAAGCACTGTGTCTGTTTGTTACCACCTCAGAAACAAAAGGGAAAATATTTCATTAATACTCAGGTATTACATAGACAATTCACAATTTAAGAAATATGTAAAGTTTTCTTTCCTGAATTCTTTTTAGTGTTGCCTGTCACTATACCTAGCATTGTCCAAGACATGTTTAACGATTTTCCTCTAGTTATTGGTATTTGGATTCCTCTGAACCTTTTATTAAATTTTGCTGATAACTTCTGTCAAACCAGATCAACTTTTTTTTTTAGACTGTGATGATATCCGCCAGAAACACACTTCTGGTGCCAAAAGTGGCATTTTCAAAATCAAGCCAGCGGGATCCAATAAGGTTTTGTCAGTTTATTGCGACCAAGAGACCACTTTGGGAGGATGGCTATTGATCCAACAGAGAATGGATGGATCAGTGAATTTTAACCGGACCTGGCAAGACTACACGAAAGGTTTCGGCAGCGTGGATGGCAGAGGGCGAGGAGAATTGTGGCTGGGCAATGAAAACATACACTTGCTGACTCAGAATGACACTCTCCTTCGGGTAGAGTTAGAGGACTGGGATGGAAATGCTGTGTTTGCAGAGTATCTCGTACAGGTAGGGTCTGAAGCTGAAGGGTACACCCTTGCCGTGTCTTCCTACGAGGGCACTGCTGGGGATGCCCTGATCGCTGGCTGGCTGGAAGAGGGCACTGAGTACACGTCCCATGCCCAGATGAAGTTCAGCACCTTCGACCGGGACCAGGACCACTGGGAGGAGAACTGTGCCGAGATGTATGGGGGGGGCTGGTGGTACAACAGCTGCCAGGCTGCCAACCTCAATGGCATTTACTACCCGGGGGGCCACTACGACCCCAGGTACAATGTCCCCTACGAGATCGAAAATGGTGTAGTCTGGCTGCCATTTAAAGCCTCTGACTATTCCCTCAAAACTGTTAGAATGAAAATCAGGCCCATAGAAACCCTGTAGAAAGACAGGCCTTTAGTGTGTGTTATGACTACAAGTTCAAAAGATTTTTTTATATACGTATGTATGATGTACCTTTATCCTGTGAATTTGAAGGCAACTGAGCACATTTGCAGATTGAAAAATAAACAATGATTAATTATCAACAAGACTTTTTTGATCTTATTTTTAACTGAAAAGGAAATACTGATTTAAAAACCCTTCTGATATGAACTTTTTCTATGTCTATGCCTTTGGCAGCTCACACCATGATGTGAGATAAAAATTTTAAATTTGAATTATTTACTTTGTTTAGGAGTGTTAAAAAGGTAAAAATATTTAAAATTACGGCCACAATAAAATCCTGCCTCCACTGACATGGACTCTTAAAGTCTAACCAAGTTCGACATTCACACTCTCATTTCCATTTCAAGGGGAGCACAATGGCAGTGGGAGTCAGTCCTCAGACAGAACCAAGGGTGGTGTGGGTTCTCACTTTTGCTACACACCTAACGTGGAGTACACTTTGATAAAGAATGCATGCATTTTAGGACTGACTTTTAAGAATATCCTAACCTTTGATTTTATAAATATGGACATAGATCTTCCATCCCATTGATAAATCCAAGATAGCTTACCATCCACACTTGTAGCTTCAAAATAAGACAATACCATGATAATTCATCAAAATACAGCTCCCAAAACAGGCTATTATTTTCTAGCAACCACTAAAAGGTTATGACTCTAACTAGAACAAGCAGGATGAAGAGCCACCTGAATGTTTCTCAGCACATATGCCAAGCAAGAATTCTTCTAAGGATAAGGAGTTTAAATCAGCTTGCTGACAGTGTGTGGTAAGGATCTTTTAGAAAAAAGCTGGCTGCATGGAAGACCAGTTATATTGGTCACACAATTACAGAATTTACCGTTATATCTTATGGCATAAAATTACACAAGTACTTACACTGTTTAATATTTCTTTGCTTCTAGAAACACTCAAGCAAACTTCCTTACCTCTAATCTCACTGACATGTTGCAGACCATTTAACAAGATCATCAAATACTGGCAAAACAGCTCACTGTTAGCGTTTTTTTCAGCGCTTCTCAAATATAGTCACTGTCTAACTGTTTTGGAAAGATTGCTGAAGAGCAAAAACATCTTTACAGTCATGTGTGAGGAAGTGTCTGTGCTTTTGGAAAATGGGTTTCCACTTGCACATTATGTTTTTTTTCCTTAGCCTCAGCCAAAGCCTGCCTGTGTGGATACTGAACATTTGTGCTCCTTTAGTGAGAAGCTGCCACTATGTCTCCTTCTTGTCCTCCTGGGCTTCACAGATTAAATAAACACAAAAGGTTCCTGGTGGGATCCATCTACCCCTAGCAATCTGGGTGCCTTCCTTCCTGGAGGAAGGCAGACCCCTTTGAGACATGTTCATCCTGTCCACCAGGGTTGGAAAGTCTTCTCTTTGCTCAAGGGAGCACAGACTACTAGGTGTGATGAAATACTCAACCTCCACCTACTCTGTGACTGGAGACATTAATTACTCTAGTTCCATGATAGGGATTGTGTGAAAAACACATGTGAAAGCAAATATGTGAAACACGTCTCGGAAAAGGACACATTTCATCCAGCAACAGGATTTGAGCTAAGGGACCTTGACCTACTGATTTGTTCAATACTCTTTTCACTTTATTCCTTCTCAACTTCCTACACAGGCAGTTAATGTTACTTCTATTGTATAAAAGAAAACAACTGTCTCTTATTCAGTGGAATGGATTTGCTTCTCCCCAGATTATGCATAAATATTTAGGAATAACATGAACTCTTTAGTTTTAAGAAAACATTTAAAAATAATCCTCTCCCTCTTTAAAATTAGAGATACAGAAGACTGTTGTAAAAGAGTGAAACAAGGTGGTTTTTTTATTTTATCAGTATTATTCTATACTAGTAATTCTGTCATGTGTACAAATGAAAAATGGAAAAAATACACTTGTGAGTTATTTTCACCTGACAAATTTCGATTTACATTTGACACAGCTTTTTCCTTTAGGTCACAGTATGGTTGTACATACAGATTTGGTTCTCATAGGTAAAGATCAGCCTGAGCACCATGCTGAAAAGATAACCATGTACAAATACTAAAAATCCCTGATTCTGTACATTTTGGTAATGGTTACTGTGGAAAGTATGGCCGGATTTTCATGCTCATCTTCTTCATTGAATACCACGACCCTTTCCAGTTCATCCATACAACACCATCATCTGTCCCATGTTTTGCCATGTCCCAGCTGTAGGTCCCTCCCCAGTAGTATCTGCCATTAGGGTTGGCTGAGTGGCAGCGGTTGTACCACCATCCACCACCATCTTCTTTGGAGCACTGTTTTCTTGGATCCGAAGTTAACCTGATGAGGGGGGGAAAAAAAGGTGTTGAGAATGACATCTGTAATACAGGTTAACAGATTAACAGTACATATACCTGCCCATGTACTGAAATTTTCAAACCATAATAAACAATTTAAGTCCTCTCTGAACTTTCTGTAAAAGATTGAGAAGTGTGTGGTACATGGTGCAATCAGAAGGTAAAGCAGCTAAGAAAAACAAATCAAATTTTAGTTGCACTTCTTTGGGGACGTCATTTTAGTTTGCCGATTGACAACTACAATTACTTGCAGTTCATAATGATAATTATAATAGCAATAAAATTTAAACATAGAAAGCAATGAGAAATGTATGTCTTCCCCAACCTAAACGATTCCTTTATTCATGAATAGGTAATCAGGTATTAAGCACAGTTCAGAGATACAGTGCTCTATTATGTACTTTACAACTGAGGTCCTGTCTTCTGAGTAGGCAGAACATTGTTTTTTAAATGGACATGCTACCTGCCTCTTTCCTCAGGACCCTTTATTTATCACTGGAGTGAGTACCAGTATTCCTACTTAGTGTCCTCAGCACTGCTGCTGTCACTCTCTAACTACAAATATATTGCATCCAGATTTGCTGCTTTGCCTGTGGTAAGGCGTTCATGGAATCAATAAAATTCATCATGCTTTCTTCTTACTTGGCTGTGGAGTGTCACTAACCTAATATATGGTTGCACCTCTCCTTGGCTGTACCAAGAGAACTGCATAGACATTTAGCAGGTAACTTGAAGGGATATAACGTATTTTGACATACTACAAAATGCTGTGAAAATGAATGGCAAATTACAGAAATATTCTATATTCAGCTCTATTTTTATTTTAAATGTGTAGTGCAACTACATACCATCCATCATTGTCTCTGTCATAAGTACTGAAGTACATGCCATTGTGAATTGTCATTGTCCTGTTTTCTCCATGTAGTTGGGAAGCTCCTTCCATCAGCGCGTTACCTGCAGTGCCTTTGTAATTACTAACTGAAAGCTGATACTTGTTTCCTTCATTCTGTATGGTGAAACCTCCATAATGAGCTGATACTTTATCACCATTCCAGTCCTCCATCTCAATTAAAACTTCAGTGGGCCCTCTTTTGGTAAGTTGGCTGATTTTGTCATTTCCAAGCCAATATTCACCTGAGAAGCAATAAATGAGAGCTCTGTGAAACAGACGTTGTAATATACTTCAAGGCAACTTTATTATTTGCCTATAGGTCTGCTGAAGTGGATTAGTTAATTAAAAAAAAAAAAAAATCTAAGAGCTGCAAAAAATAGGAGAAAACAGTTTTAGTAAGAACAGCTCTTCACATTTATGCTTGGTGTTTTACCTGGTGTATCACAGTAGTTCTTCCCTCCACTCTTTGCAACATTTCCAAATCCTTTTCTATATTGATCCCATCCTCTTCCAAAATTAACACTGCCGTCCTGGCGGTTCTGAATCAAAGTCCAGCCTGCAGGAGCAAGTGTATTAAGATTAAATTACCAGTACAAAAGGAGTATCAAACATTAGAATATAGCCCTTTTAACTTCACCTCAGGACCAGGGGAGCATATGGCTTCCTTGCAGCAGGTCCTTCACTGCTTCTGAGCTCAGCTTTGCCCCTTTTGCTCACACCGAAGTAGTACCTTGCTTCACAGGGAAAGATGGGAAAAGCAGAACTTGATGGACGGCCTTGGTCTTTTCTCTAGTGCATTGCAGCAGGATAAGCAATGAGCCAGGCTATCCTTGTCTGCCTACCGATACACTGTCCATGCTGGTCATAGTAAGATACATACACAACTTATTTCCAGTTTCATTATAGAAGTATTCTATTCTGCATCAGCAGATGACCTCAACAAGACTCTCCTGAACGAGTCAATCAGACTTCACTATCAAGTAATTACAAAAGGTAAAATTTCAATTTCTTTGTATAAAATACAAATTACTAATAAGATTTTTTGGTAGCATCGATAAACTAATATTATAACAACATAGTTATTTCACACTAACCTCCATTATCTGTTTCCATGTCACAGTATACTCTGTATGGCTTGACAAAAGGATCTGGCTGGATGAGGTACATTTCAGATGTCTCGCCTCCCTTTCTGATGATATCCTCACATTCTGAAGAATAAAACAGACTATCACTGAAAGATCTGTGAACTTCTTCAAAAGTCTTCTTATCCTTTGGTTTGCTGTTATATGGGAACAGTTTTAAATATATATATAGATAGTATTCTACCTTCATTTTGATTTCTGTAATACATCAAGTGAAAGAATCAGGGAAGAAAGGATATTGCACTGTTCAGCTTTTCCAAACAGGAATTTCTGAAACTTCAAACTAAGTGATGCAAGAGTGTATACCTTACAATGACTTCTTGAATTAGACAAGCTTGTGAAAGAAGAATTTCTCTTGACTGAAAAAATCAAGAGTACAACTACAATAGTCACAAATTTATCACCTCCACTTTACAAAGACCCTGAAGCACATATTTCTTTAAAATGCTACTGGCCACTTACGAAAACTGATAGTGGATAAGAGGATCTTTGGTCTGACCAGTATAGTGATCCAGAAAAGATTTTTTTTTTCATCTAGGATTCCATCTTTTCTGATACTGTAATCAATTGTACAGGCAGATGCATCCATCAAATTGCACAATGACACAAAAGGGAAAAAAGACGTCATTATAGTTGAATGACTACCTTTGCCTGAAACCACAGGAATATTACAGGAAACAGCACATGGAGAACGGCAGTAGTCCACCTGAGTTGCAATGGCATTTTCCAGTTTTTGTATCTTTTTATGTAAAGAATCGACAACTGCACGAAGGACCCTGAGGCTGGATGGGATGTTATTGTCCAGATTATCCTTTATATAATTATACTGCAATTCCACTTCTGTGTTGTACTGAGAAAGTAAATCATCATTGTCTAGAAAAGCAAAGAGATGAAAAGCAGATTAGTTTTCAACACGCTTTCAATTTAAGAAATGATGAAGAACAATTTGTAAGTACAATTTGAGATGCAGGAAGGGCGTTTTGTTTGCTTCTTTTCTACAGTGTGTAAAAATTATGTAATACGCTCAGGGGAGTGATACATGCGTACTGTTGTTTCTTTGCTAGCTGAGAGATTCATCAGTGCTGCTATATTTTGCTAAAGAGCAATAATTCCCTTTTTTTCTGGGGAGCCATGGTGCTTTCCATTTAAGAAATGATGAAGAACAATTTGTAAGTACAATTTGAGATGCAGGAAGGGCATTTTGTTTGCTTATTTTCTACAGTGTGCAAAAATTATGTAATACACTCAGGGGAGTGATACATGTGTACTGTTGTTTCTTTGCTAGCTGAGAGATTCATCAGTGCTGCTTATTTTGCCAAAGAGCAGTAATTCCCTTTTTTCTGGGGAGCCATGGTGCTAATCCAGAAGCTGGTCACAAATGGATTGGATGGACGTAGGAAAACAGGTAAGGGGAACACATGAATGATGTACATTTAGAGGCCCCGTATGAATCTTGTCTTAGTAAGAGATCCATTCCTTTGCCTCTCTCAAAGGATGTTTTTTTTTTTTTTAAGATTTAAGAGGACCCAGTCACAGAACCCTGCTTTTCTAGATATTCCATGGTATTTTTAATTTTTTTAAGAAGTTGCACTAAAAAGTAACTGTAGGAATGCCAATAAAACTTCAACACCATTTACACCAGTAGTTCACAGAAATAGCGTACCTTTTCTTTGTTTTTGCCTCTTTACCAATTTATCGTCTAGAACGGTCACGTATTCATAGAAAGTTGAGGAGCTCTCCGACAATGTGTTCACTTTATCTTTTAGATCATGAATAACTGCTTTCACACTTTTTTCCTGTTTTAACAGCATAGTTCGCAGCTCACATCCAGTTGGACACAGCACTCCCTTAAAAGAAGCAAAAAGGGCTGTGAATAAAAGCCAAGATAAAAGAGTTCTAGTTCCATCAGTGAACAACCATATCTTTGAACACAGGGGCAGGGTTTGTAATGGGAGAACAGATATTTAACCATCTAGATAAGGTTTAACAGACTTCATTTGTTGGCAACTTCCACGCTCAAACTTTTGCTCAGGCACTAAGAAGCCTCTCAGCATGGTTACAGGATGCATTTTGCAGCAGGGATCATGGCAGAGACAGTGGGATAGACTGCTGCAAGGCAGCAAGGGATGTGCTGGAAGTCAGCATGCTGGTGTGCTCTCGCATTAGAGCTGCCACAGTGACTGAGGGTAGACCAGAACGGCATCTTGAAATTAATTTTAAGAAAGACAGGGGAGGTTGGGGTTTTTTTGGCTTTTTTTTTTTTGGGTCCCTAGGGTTCCTTAAGATTATCTGAAACTGAATCCAGCACTTCTGCAGAGGTTTTTCCTGTCCTTAATAGTTACCTGTGCAAAGGCAGGTGGAATGCACAGGCTAACCCACAGATACTTCCTTTCCTGATTTAGGGTTCAACTCTCATCTCCCCATCTTTGCTGTAGCCTGGCTCTGCCACTAACCCCATGGACTCTAACACATTGCCCTACTGAATGCAGTCTAGGTAACCCAAGCAAAGTGAAGGAAAAGCTAGGCTGGTTTACATGAATGACCGTCTTTTATTCGGCAAGGAAAACTCTAGTGTTGGGCGTACTAGAAGGAAAGGACACTATGTCACGAGCTGTCCCGACAGCCAGACACCCACCAGCTCCTCCAGCACATGCTTGCAGCCTCCAGCATCACGATAGACGACCTGTTCTTTCTTGTTGCCCGTCTTGTCCCGCTTCAAGGGCCGGGGCTGGTATCCGGTGCCGCTGATGGGAGGTGCCACAGGCCGGAGCGTGGGTGCCATTTCACGCCTTTTGTCCACGGGTCGGTGGCCCCGAATGTCAATCACGGGGCTCTCATCCTGCATAGCCAAGGGGAGACAGTTCTGAATCTGGGATTGCTGGATTGCAAAATGGGGTGCACGGGGTGCAGGCATTTCGTATTTTAAGCAGCAAGGAAAACCAGGGAATGGAATGGAGTGAAAAAGCAGTAATAGAAATATTATACTGACATTATGTAAAGGTCATTGCTATCCCCTCTCTTGTAAGACTAGTCACACTCTCCATACTTAGACATAGATAAACTAAAAAGTCTTCAAACCAAAGTAAAACAATATTTCAATAGCCAGTTTTGACCAAGGAATAAATCTTACATGGTTAAGAGGTACTAAACACCATGAAACTTGAAGTAATAGGCCACAAAAAAAAAAAAGTAATTAGACATCCTTGGGGCTAAGAAGTCTATTCAGCAGCACATTTTCAGTGTTTTTTATTGGGCTACAGGAATATTTGTAAGGTCTCAGAAAATCAGACCACAGCCAAATACATCATCAGGTCTCAGGCTACATGCCAGCTTTTAACTGGTGAAATTAGGAAAAACATTTAATAACATCTCTCAGCGTAGGTTTTTTGAGCTCTCTCTGATGCATACATTCCCCACACCTGCAGGAAACAGCAAAGTCTAAGAGGCTGAGCAAGGAGAACAGGCCTGGTCCCTAAGCATTTTTTCAAAGAAAACCATTCGAATTAATAGTTGTTTGAGCTACTGAATCAAACCTATGGCCGTTTCCAATCCCACTCTGCTCCAAACAGGTAACATTTGTAAGTATCCTGCATCAGAGGCTTCAAGTAATTTCAAAAATTAGCAGCATACAAAACACAGAACTGCTGAAAATTATTTAACACATTAGTATTATCAGTAGTCAATGTGCAGACACAAGTGCTTAGGTTGTCACAAAGTCTGATTATCCAGACCTATTTAATTTTTACAGGGATTTTCAAATGATGAAAAAGTGTACCAAAATTCTAAATTGCGTTTCCCACTAAAATATTTTACTTAAACAAAAATGAATATACATTAAACCATTACTTTATATTGATTCTCATTGCTTTTCATTTTGTTTAGCAATTGTTACCTCTTAATTTGCAATGTTAAGCTGTATGAACTGGTAGTTTGTTTGATTTTGTTCCTTTTTTTTAATGTATAATGACTCTGCAGAAAAAAGTTTTATTGTCTTTGAGACAGGACATGATTAATTACACATTTCTACTCCTTAATACCTAATACTTATTTTCTGTAACATCATATGTCAACATTGCTATATTAGTATCCTTAAATAAATTCAGCTAAAATAACTAATCTTACCATCGAATATTCTTCATTCCCTACAGAAAAAGAAATAGGAAGAAAATATCTCCAAACTCAGAAAATAACTATTGTGGAGTTATATATAATATTTTTTTGAACAATTCAAGCAGAAAAAGGACATGCACTGGATTATCTTTTCCCACAGCTTCTAATTTAGCTAACTCACATAAGATGAGTAACTCATGCATACAATTAAATTAACTATTAATGACTAATTATCAATCAATATCAGTATTACAACCTCTTCGTCATAGTCAGCAGAGCCCTGGGATTGAACAGAGGAAACACAGAGCAGGAACAGCAGGAGCAGTTTCATGGTGCTGGCTTGCTTGAGCAGCTCAGTGGTCTTCTCTCTCCATCAGCTCTGACAGGGAGAGGTCTCCTCTGTTCCTTTATATATAGGCAGCAGCACTAATTTCCAGCTTCACAATGATAGGATCAATCCTTCTGAGCAATCAGAGTTTCTCTGTTAATATTCAACTCTTCACTCTGTGCCTGAATACATCTGTTGTTGAGCAATTCCTCTGGACAACTCTTATCTATATGTCCCGGAGACCTCTGTTGATGCTGGCATCAAATACATGTTCAGATCCTTAAAAGTACCTCCTGCTCAGATTACACAAGGTTACCATTTTCTCAAAAATCACAAGTGTTTTAAAACAGCTGAAATGGTGAATAGCCAAAGAAAAAAAATCATTAGATGTCATGTTGTGATGGCTCCTTTTCTTTTTTTCTCTGCTGAAAATGTGAATGTTTCAGAAATATCGTATTAAATGTGAACACAACTCATATCATACAGATTTCTGCATTTTTCTAAATAGTTCAATAGTGCCTGATAGGTATACAAATCTTTGGGTCTGTTAACATAAAAGTAAAAAAAAAAAGAGGTATATTATATTAATTATATTAATTATTTTGAATAAAAGCAATGTTTTGATTTATTAAAGATCAGATTAATACTGTAAGCATAAGCCAACATTATTTCATTAATAAAGCCTTGTGGTATTGCAAATGAACTAAAATAATTCATTTTTACACATTAATTTGCTGGTTTCCTTTTCAAATACAAAAATTACATATTTCAAATGTTATTTAAATATTTTTAATAATTTTTTAAGAGAATACAGCATGAAGTTACTTGCAGTCATAGTGGAATACTTGAACATGCTTTCTCATGTGTTATAAGAAGTGGCATATCACTGCTCTCATGTTAGCAGAGTTTAGCATTTCAGTGTGTTTATATCCTGTTATTTTCTCGGGCATTATAAATGATCATAATATACTGAATTAAATTAAATGTGCCAAGCAAGAGCCAGCACACATTTCTGAAGTCATTCATACCGATATTTGAACCCATGAACGGATGCAAACTGAGGTCTGAGCTTCCATTTCAAAGACCAACTTGATAGAGGGGGAAACTTTATGGGAAGCAAAGATAAGAACAGTTAAAATTGCTTGGTTTAGGCCTTTTTCCTGTATTCATGCTGTTGTCAGAATTCTACTAAGCTACGGAGATTCACAAAATATGAAAACTGTTTAACCTGACTGGTTTAATTATTAAACAGTTTGGCCCCAAATCCACCATGGCTCAAGGAGCTAAAACTCCACAGAATTGCATCTCCTGCATGAGGACATCACCAATACTATTAGATTTGGAAGAACACAAACTTCTCCCTACAGACATTAAAGAAATATGTCTAAGGTCAAAACTGAAATCATTAACAAGTTATTTCCACTTATGGATGCTAGCCAAGATGTTATCATTGATTTTGGGAATCTCCTAACTTTTTATACGGTTTTCCCTCCATGTACCTCTGAGGGAAGTTCAGCCACCCTCATCTTACATATACAAAAGGGACACAGTCATCTTGAACCTTTGCCCAGGGCTTGCGAGCAGCTTGTGGGACAGTGGAACTAACACTAGGTCTCACCAGTGCTGAGCTACAAACTCAAATTATCCTAGCTTAGTTCACACAAAACTTAATTAAATATTAATAGTATCAAACGATAACTGTGCTAAATCTCCTTTGAAACCATCAGCATGTTCTGCAGTAACTTAAGGTGTCCTCCTTCAGGCATTAAGCTCTCTTGAGCCTCTGATGAAGAGCCCTGGTTGTGTCTGTGCAGAGGCTGTCAGAGACCGGATGATGAGGGTTGGCACGGGAGCCACCAAGCCAGCTGCAGAGTCCCAGCATGGGAAATCCCTAGGCTTATTCTGCCTTCAGATGGGATTTCCCCTTTGAAACTCAGCCTTTGACCCTCCCAGCTCCAGTACTCTTCATTGGCTTCCCCAGGAGAGTTGGGTAGTTGTGTCTCCCTGAGGATTCTCCATGAGCCACACGTGTATGTCACAGCCCAGCAGGCTGGTGGCTACACGCCAAATAACCAGATGCCCCAGGGCAGGGATCATGTGACTGTCCATCTGCTGAGCGAGGGCCTTGTCTGCACTGCAGAGGTTCTGCCTGGAGACTTATCAACAAAAACAGTCCAGATTTGGAATGGCATACAGAGGAGTCTATCCTGGCAAACACACACAGAGAAACGCATTTTGGCCACAGAAGTTAACCTCCATTAGCATCTTGGTTATGAGAAGTGATTTTACTCTCATGCCTGCAACCATTACAGTCAGGCTGAGACTTTATAAGGATTAAATAAAGCCTTATGATAAACCAAAACTATGACTTAAATTTCTTCTAAAAATGCTATCAAAGAAGCTTTCTCTTCAAAACAGAACGACCTATCTTTTTTCCTTCATACTCCCTCCTCCAACTGCGGTTAATGAGAAGGTGTTCCCAGAATTAACGTGGTGGTGATACCACAGCATGCCTGTTAGAAACTGCAATAATACACCATGGACCTGTTGGTGTGCCAGGACACCCCTCAGTACAGTATTTTTGTACTAAAAAGGCACTTACTGGCAGGGGTGTATGTGTGTTTTGAGGAATGACTGTTTGCTCACTGCCCTGGTGTTTGCTGTGCCGGCCAGTGATGCAACCCTCTTTACACAAACCCCTGTCCCCAGGCGAGTCCTGGTCACCAGATCATGGCTCTTCAGAGCTGGATGTATCCCCCAAAGAGGTCTTGGGGAACAGAACCTTCTTGGCTACAGTGTTTCAATTTAAAAATAGCTGTTGATTTAGAAATGTCCTTTTAGACCAGTAGTGTTGTAATAGCGTTGTCCTATGAAAAGAATATTGTAAACTTAAACGTTTATTTCTGCTGAGATGAACACCCTTTTTTCTTATTTGCTTTTACTGGTAGCAATTATTACTTCAAAGGTTTCTTGTAAATGATAATTAATGCTATTTCTGTGTTCTGGGAGCAACATCAATGAGTGGGGCTATTCACTTTGGCTTTATTAGAAGTTCATCCAGTTTACTAGTCACCTTCTATGAAATACTGCTTATAAAAAATACACAGGTAGCTATTTCCAGAATTGCAGCTGTAGCTAACACACAAGAACACATCAAGAAACCATATATAGTAAAGAAAATTAATGAATTGCTTATTCTTATTAATATTACTGACATGATTTATTGATGTCCCAGTATCAAGTTTCACTTTAGACTAAACCTTCTAGGAAAAAAATTAAATTTGTTCTCTAACTGGATTCTGAAATCCCTGAACAGATTAATTTGTCCTCTGAGTTTCTGAAGCATTACAAGGATACCAGGAAACAAGTTCAGATTATAAATTTTTGAGGAGAATGTTTACATGTAAAAATATTAGAACAACCACAGCAACTCCAGGGCCATGTGAATACTACTAATAATAGAAATAACAGGCACAGACAAGTTTTCTTGCTAAATATATATTTTTTTAAATTTTGCGGCTAGAGTGCATATTTCAAATTTGGTTTCCCTTTAAAGGCAGTGGAAATAAGTCTGATTTTTTTCAACAGACAATAGGAAGGAAACAACTCTGTACATTGCTAGTCACTAGCCATTAAACCATTTCCACACATCAAATCCACCAGACAACTGAGCAACCAAGCAGCAACATGCTACTCTATGGGTAACCTTAAAAAAGAAAGACAAACCTGTTTGAAAGCCCTAGCCCTCCCGAAGTTTCCTTTCAAATGTTGTGTATCTCCAATCTAACCTCATCAGCCTGAGAGGACATAAGAGACTTGCCCCATTTTGACACAGTGCCCCATGGAGTTTGCACTCTAAGCAAGGACAGACAATGCTCCCCTCCTCGAGGTGCTGTGCTAGCCTTTATGGGAAGCTCTGAAATCCAGCAGGGATTGCCAGCTTCATTAGAGGGACTACCAAAATAGGCTGACGTGTTAAACATGAACCTGGGTGCCTGGGCTTGAAACTGAGCTGGCAATAGCTCCCCGCTCTTAGCAACACAATGTAATTGGCATCTCTTCCCCACCTGTACCTAGACCGGGAGGGTCAAAGCCACTTCGAGCACGTTTCCATCCCTGTATCCTAACTAACTAAATACAAACCACCAGTGCAGACACCAGAAATGACCCACCAGCTGCAGAAAAGACACAATCTTCATGTCAAGCAGGCAAGCCTTGTGCCAGAAATAATCCCAAACTAATGCCATCCTGTAGCCAATAAAGACGACAGGTTTGAACCAGCTATGTTGCTCTGAAGTACTTCTAGCCCAGATCGGTTTGTGAAGTGTTCACAGCTCAGGCATGCGGGCTGACAAAGTAAGTGGCTGGTTCACTAGTAAAGAACACCATGATGGAGTGGCTGCAAAAGATGAGCTGGCCAAATCCCAGCTGCTGCTCAGGGGGACAAGACTTCCTGGAATTAAGAGCAGATGAGTTTATGTGGAGAAAGTAGGTGCCTATTTGAAATTTGCAGAGATGCATTTAGTTATTCTGCTCATGAAGGGAAGTGAAGTATCAGGTGGAGTACCAGTACATTTGGAAGAGAATTACAGCCCCTGGCCTTTCACAATCAACACTTAGCCACGGGGTGCAGGGGTTGCCAGCTCGTCCACACACTTCACTCTCCCTCGAAATGAGGTCCTGTGAACCCAAACTAAAAACCCTTTTCCCAAAAAATCAGCTATAATGGCTAACATCCAATATCACCGCAGTTCCAAACTGCGTGGCTTTACCCTTGCGAACTCATGGGGAAAGCAATACTTGAGACCTGTAGCTGTACGACCCAAAGCAGTTGCAAAGGCCGAGAATTTCAGAGGCAAAACGGGACCGCCCAGAGCACGTTCACGGCCGGAGCGTGAGGCGGCATCGCAGGGCCCCTCTGCCGGCCGGAGCGGGGCAGCGCCGCGCCTCTCCCGCAGCGCCACACCGCCCTCTGCCGGCCGCTGCCCGCCCCGCACCACGCCCGCCGCCGCGGACACCTGACCCGCAGGGCCGCGGGACGGCTCAGGCTGGAGGGGCCGTGGTGGGGCCATCGCGTCCCACCTGCCATCCCCGAGCACGTGGAACACGGCTGTGTCCAGAGGGTTCTTGAGCATCTCCAGTGAGGGAGGCTCCACAACTTCTCTGGGCACCCTGTACCGGTGCACGATCATCTGCACAGTAAACTTCTTCCTCGTGTCCAGGTGGAACTTCATGTGCATCACTTTCTGCCCGTTGTCTCTCGTCCGTTTGTTTGGCACAGCCAGACAAAGCCCAGCTCCGTCCTCTAATCACCGCCCCTTTATATATTTATACACATTGATAAAGCGACTCGCACCACCTGCTCCGGCAGCACCAGCGGGGCTCGAACCCGCGACCCCCCGTACATCGAGGGGTGG
The DNA here is from genome assembly GCA_013390045.1 of Picathartes gymnocephalus. NCBI lineage: Eukaryota > Metazoa > Chordata > Aves > Passeriformes > Picathartidae > Picathartes > Picathartes gymnocephalus. The sequence goes on from WEKY01025723.1 coordinate 85,635, forward strand.
GGTTGCCATGAGCCCCGCCCCTCCCTTTTACCGCCTCCGCCCGTTTCCCTCCGATGCCTCACTTCCGGTGCGGCGCAGGAAGGCCCTGGAAGTGGCTCCATAGCGGCCGCGTCTGGGGGAGTTCGGCGGCGCCATGGCGGAGGTAAGGGACGGGGGTAGCGGCCCCTCACGTCCACTCTGCCGCGCCCTTGGGGCACCCCGGGCGAGATCAGGGAGCAGGGCCGGGTCAGTGGGGCGGGTCGGGGCCGGGCCGGGGCCGGGCGGGAGAAGCTCCGCCCCGCACCGGCCACCCTCACTGTCCGCCGGGTGGGAAAGGCCGCTGTGGGGGTGGACCGTGGCTGCCCCTCCATCTGTGCAGCCCCCGCCCGGTTGTGCCCGGGCACAGCGAGGTGCGCGCAGGACGCAGTGGGTGCGGGTCATCGAAGTGTGCGTCTGGAGTGAGCAGCGGGCACGGGTTTGCTTTGCCAGCAAAGCAGACTTGTGCCGTCTGCGGAACTGTTGCGGGGGGGCATCAGGCACAGCATCACCAGCCGGGCAAGGGAGGGGATTGTCCCGCTCTGCTCTGCACTGGGGCCACCTCACCTCGAGTGCTGGGGGCAGTTCTGGGTACCTCAATAACAGAAAAAGGTATAAAGGATATGGAAATAAATGGTTTAGAGGGAAAACTTTATGAGGAATGGATGAGGTCACTTGCCGTGTTCAGCCTCGAGAAGTGAGTGAAGGGAAACCTCATTTAAGTTTACAACTTCCTCATGACGGGGAAGCAGAAGAGCAGGCACTGGTCTGATCTGATCTTTGTGGTGACCAAAGACAGGATCTGAGGAAATGGCCTGAAGTTGTGTCAGGGGAGGTTTAGGCTGGGTATCAGGAAGAGGTTCTTCACCCAGAGGGTGGTTGGGTGCTAGAACAGGCTCCGCAGGGGAGTGGTCACAGCAGCAAGGCTGACAGAGTTCACTGAACATTCGGACAATACTCTCAGGCACAGAGTGTGACTCTTGGGGTGTCCTGTGCAGGGCCAGGAGTTGGACTCGATGATCCTTGTGGGTCCCTTCCAACTCCACACATTCTGTGATTGTGGGAAGTGATGCTGAGGTGTTTGACCACCGGAGAGCTACTGACTCTGTTGGCCCATAAGGGAAACCTCAGCTTTGTTGTGAGGGCTTGGGAGTACAGCTGTGGAGAGGGCCGCTGGTTTTGTTGTAGAATCGTTACTGTGGAGTGAATGTCATGCACTTCAAAAAGCACGTGGGGCTGGCAGGGTTATAGAAGAAGGTGCATCAACTGCTGCCCCGTGCAACATTATGAGCTGTTTTCAAAAATTACTTGCAGAAGCTTCTTCTTTCCCTATTGGTGAGACGTGGTGTTACCTACTCCTCCGTTTGAGGTGTCAGCAGCTGCTGTTGAGTGGTGATTAGCCATGTTAACATGAAGTGGTACTGAAATTCATGATTGCTCGTATTCTTTTTATGCTGGTAGTGAAGGAAAATTTACAGGATTTTTTTTTTTCCAGAAGTGATTACTTTATTGCCTACATATAAAAACAGAACTGGAAAGGACGTGGAACAAAAGCTTGTAGACTCGTGGATTTGTCATATAGATACCAGTGCAGAAATTTTGATCAAAGTTTCTGGCTTGCTTTTCAAAGTCTTGTAAGTTTTCAAGGAATAGAATAGAATTTTGAATAAACGCTAAAGTAGAACAATTAACAGATTAACTTAATATTTTAGTTTCCAAGAAGATTAGTGTCTTCTGTGAACCAAATGGTTGCATGTCATAGAAGAGAAGTGGGATTTGAAACTGCTACTCAGTTCAATTTGTGTTTCAGTGTTCAGTTTTTCATTTAAATGTTCTTTTATTTATTTTAGGAAGTCCAAAAGCATTCTGTGCACACACTTGTGTTCAGGTCTTTGAAGAGAACCCATGACATGTTTGTGGCTGATAATGCCAAGCCTATCCCCCTGGATGAAGAAAGGTACGTGCTGCTGCACTCAGTGAAGTTTTAAACTCTGTTAATGATTGCTCCACCCAAGTCAGAAATCCAGCTGTTTCTGTATTGTTCACATTGTAGTCTTGAGGGGAGAGAAATATTAGAGTTGTAAAGTAAGTTTTATGACATCCTCTCTAAAATATTTCAAAACTTGATAACAGTTGAGAAGCTGGGGTTTAATGAGGATTGTGCTTTACTCTTCCCACAGTCACAAGGTGAAAATGGCAGTCAAACTGCGCACAGAGTACGGCTCAGTGCTGCACATGCCCACTCTCAAAGAGAACCTGAGGGAGAAAGGAGGCCCCAACACTGGGGATCCCTATGGACACAAACAGTATTCTGGAAATCAAGGTTAGTTTGCCCTTAGTGGTATATTGGTCCTTTATTTTGTCCTTTCTGACATTCTCACTGATGTAAAATCTGAAGAATGCAGTCCAGTGTTAATCCACTGGAGATAAATACAGAAATCAAAAAAGCCTTTTTTGATTGGTATTTTTCTTGCTAGGGTCCACAGGAGGTAAGTGGTTCAGAAAAAGGGGAAAGCTTGTTTTAACAAAGGAGTTATTGGGTGCTGTGTATTTTTTATAGTGATTAATTGATAAAAAGAGTAATTTTTGGTAATGTTAGTGTGTGGCGTACTTAGGTGTTAGAGTTGAGTAATGTATTTCTTTTTGCAAGTTTATGAGATCAAGAACATACTCTTTTGTTGATTGTTTCATCATTTTTGTGTGTTTTTTGTTTGTTTGGGGGTAGTTTTTTTGTTCTTTTAGCTTTGTTTCATAGTATATTCATAGTCCTTTAGCTGTGCAATTTTTAAACCAGAAAACACTTTATTTCAAGTCTGTAGTTTTTTTTAATATCTGTTTAGTGATGTATAGAGTGTGCATGTATTTGGTAGATCCAGTATGGAAATTTCTCTTCTAAAAATGCTGCATCATTTACGTTGAGATATTTGATACTGAGATTCTGCCCAAGAAGTGCTTTATTTGGAAGTACTGTGAAAGTGAAACATGTTGAGAGAGAATGAAAAATCTTTTAAGAAGAAATTGACCTTTTTCAATTCTGACAACACAGATAACCAGTTAACCAGCTTACATTTCAGACACCCATGCTCTTTGTACACTTAAATCCTTTTCCACGCTGTCTACTTCAAAAGCAGTATGAAGATTTTTCTTTTGAGTCCTCCTGATAACAGATACTTTCACCATTCGAATTAATTATTTTTTACAATTGAGTTTTCTCAGATGGAGATAACAAGAACAAATTAAATTAATGAAAATGAGAAATGTCTAAGTACACTGGAGGTGGTTACTGGTTTCTTCTGCTGTGTTTGATCTGCTGTCTTGTCCTCTATTTGCTGTTTGACTGCACTGTTTGCAGCTCAGCATAAAATGTAATTATTAATATAACATTCTCTTGCTCTTTAGGACAAGAAGTTGAATATATGGTAACTGGTACACACCCATACCCATCTGGGCCTGGTAAGCAAAATTTTGCAAGTATTTGCATGGATTTTTTGCGTTCCTGTGCCCTCCTAGCGGGAGCAGGCTTCCTCTTGATGTGAATTCATTTTGATAGTAGTGGAATGCTCTGCTTTTCATCACCAGAACAGAAATGTGCAGGTTTCACTGCTTTGCTCTGGGGAAGAGACTTGAGGGTCTAATAATTTTAATGTAATTTAATTTTGCCCATGCTTATAAGGGTTATGTTTTTGTGTTGTTACACTGGCCATTGCTAATTGCCACTGTTACTGATCAATCCTGCTGTGTTCTTGTAAGAGCTTAGTTTTAGCTGTTAATCTTTCATTGTGCTTAAGTTTATTATGAGTGTAGTGGAAAATCTGGTGTCTTGATTTCTAAGTTAACAAATGTGAGTGTTCAGTGGACCCTCACCTGCAGAAAACCAGCCATAGTTGTTTGTAGCTGTGGGGACAAGAACTGCTCACAGTGGTTTCATCAAATTGAATGTTCTTTTAATAGAATTGTATATCAAGGTTAAAAATGAGATTTCTTTCTTTGCTGTTTCTTGTTTTAACCTGAATATTTTGCCTAAATGCTGAGTTTGTTGTCAATTGACAGAAGTTTGGTTAGGAAAAGAAAAAAAGCAGTGGGTTAAATTCACTAGCCTGCACCAAAACTATACTTTACAAAGAGTTTTAAATTTTTTTTTAGACAATATCTGTTGTTCTTGAGATAAGGTTAAAAATTTCAAGATGTAGCCTGAAAATCTCACTTCAGTAGGACTAAGCTTTTTGTAGTTCTGGCACCACTGTGTGATGCCAACCACCACATAGGGGTGGATTATAAATTGTACTAAAGGGCCTAAGTTAGCAAATGCTTTGCAAGATCATGTTTATTTCTGTAAGGTTTGGATTTCCATGGCAGTTGAAGCTGGATAAAAAGATGGATGTTACTCCTAATCAGACTTTTTGTTTCTGTCCCCACTGACATACTGTTTTCTACTCTAGAAATTTTGTACTCACATATGTAGTATATCAACATGGAAAGGATTTGAGCCAAAATAAAGATTTCAATAGATTTAAATTGGATGTGAAAATGTTATTGAAGGATGAGAGTTAATATTACAGGTGTGTCAGGCCCTTGTTTGCAGGTATATGTGTCTATATATGTTTGTATAATACACTTTTAAACTCCTGTTTAAAGGAGTTGTCTTTGTTTCTGACATATTATTTTTTTTCAAGGTGTGGCTTTGACAGCAGATACTAAGGTCCAGAGGATGCCAAGTGAATCTGCAGCACAGTCCTTAGCTGTAGCACTTCCTGCTTCGCAGCCCAGGTACTGCTGTGTTATGTCATTGTTACTGTTGTTACCTATGGGAATTTCAGAATCACAGAAGCTGGTATAAGAGCTACTTGGAGTAATTCAGATATTCTTAAGGAAACTGCTTTTAGTGTGGACAGGCACTGTTTTTGTGTATGCTTTTTTGGTTTTTTGTATTGTCATGAAAGGCAGTGGGTAAAAGAGGGACAAGGGAAATTTTGTTTAGGTAGAAGAGAAAAATATGAGGCTTTGTGGGTGTCTGTACCTTGGAGTGGTCAAGCCCTGGACAGGGTGCCAAGAGAGGCTGTGGACTCTCCATCCTGAGAGGTGTACAACACACAGCTGGGTGCAGCCCTGTGATGCCTTATCAATTAGCAGGAGAAATTTGATTGAAATTCATCAGCCATTTTCTTTCACCCTAGGCTGGATGCAAACCGGACAGCTGCTGGTGTGGGTGACATTTACAGGCATGCTGGAATATCTGAGCGTTCACAACCTCCTGGGATGTCTGTGGTGAGTCTGTTGCACATCTGACATGAAAAGTACGTGGTGTTGACCAGGTTGCTTCTGGATTCAAGTGTGGCTTGTGTGGAGATCTGGCTGACTAAATGGAATCAGTATTGAGAAGGCAGAATGAGAGGGTTTAAGGCTTTGGACAAAGAGATAAACTACAAACCAGAAGAGTAACCCTTCTTTTAACTTACAGGCTGTGGTGGAAGCTGGTGGAAACAAAAACTCTGCGTTAATGCCAAAGAAGGCTCCAACCATGCCCAAGCCTCAGTGGCATCCACCCTGGAAACTGTACAGAGTAAGTTAGAAATTGCATGATGTGAACATGCATATAAAAGTAAACATTTTTCTGTGAGACCTCAAATCATAATTTTCGTTCTCATTCACAAAAATGAAATCAAATATGATTAAAAAATGGGATCAAAAAGTGATCACAACTAAGTTGTATACACACACTCTATCTTTGAACCTCTTTTTTACTCTTGTAGCTGTGTTATGATTAATTTTTGGTGGAAAGTTTGCTGTATTAGTCAGAAATCTAAAGGCCAACCTTTAAGGCAATTTTTTGCAAAACACTTGAGCTCCAAGGAGTATATAGGTTTTCTAAATACAGCGGTATTTGACCATGTTTGCTATAAAAATTAAGGTAAATGCCATTTGAAAGAAATGACACCAAAATAAACCCATGAGAGATTTATGGTAAACAGAGGAAAAATTAATAAATGCGTACTTGTTTAGGAGCACTTTCTTTTCAGAAAAATGCTGTGGATAACAGTTCAAGTCACTGGACTAATTCTACATAAAAACAGTTTTAGTGAAGGTTTGTTGTCAAACTCCTTGCTCAACAAGGCAAAAGCTTGATTGGACAGCTTGGAAATAAAAGCATAGTTGGAACACCAAATGTGGGTTTCATCTGTCTATTGCTTCAGGTCTACACCTCAGCTGGTTTTCCTAAGCTTGGTTTAAAGTTGTTTGTGAAAGATGTGAACTCAAAATAGGTCAAATGAATTATTTCTTAGTTTTCTCCCCAGAAAAGCCCATTTCTATTTCTCTATTAGGAAGAAATCTAGGCAGTTATCTTAAAATCTTGTCTCTGTCGTCTCATGTGATCAGAAAAGTCCACTTTAGCTTTCCAAAGTATTTCTGCCTATGAAGCTCTGTTGTGTTTTAAGTCTTCTAAAATGAGCAGTGTGACAGTACATGAAACCTGACATCCCGCGAAACCAGTTACAGGGTTTGATTTTATCTGTCTGACTTCTGCGACTTTAGAGAAAAAGGCTACTGAAAGCAAAGCGTGTATTGGCAGGGTGTTTCTTTTGAGATCAGTCTCCATTACTTTATTATTGGAAAGTGTCCAACTCTCATATTACCCCTGTTTTGGGGAAAAGAATGTGATGGTGTACTTTAAGAGGTTATTATATAGAAATGTGATTTAGTAGCCAATAATTTTTAATTGTTCTTTGTCTAAGCACTATACAGCAGAATAACACATCTGTGCTCAAATACAGTCTTTTCTCTGCAAAGCTTCAAGTGTTGAGCCACAGTGCTAGGGAGTCACTCTCAAAGGATGTGGAAAAGTTGCTTATAGGAACAGGATCTTTACATATTGAAAATTCCCCAAATCTGGTGTGTGTAAATTTCTAGTTCTCTCTCTGTTTAACTAAAGTAGAAATCGAGCTGTCTTCAGATCTGATTTTACATTTGACTTTTCTTGGTAAATACTAGCAAATTTCAGTGTTGGAGAAGGAAAATTACATCAAAAGATGTACATGTATTATTCCTGATTTAGAAAATGTTTTTGTTCTTTCTGAAGGTTATCAGTGGTCACCTGGGCTGGGTGAGATGTATTGCAGTGGAACCAGGAAATCAGTGGTTTGTTACTGGCTCTGCTGACAGAACCATAAAGGTAAGAGGTTGGAAGAAATGACTGACAAAGTTTGCAGGGGGCAGGGTTTTTTTGTTGCCTTTTTATTGAAGAATGTTCCCAGCCCTTAGAAACAATTTCTTGTTTACCATTTGCAGAATAATGAATTGCAAAACATATTTTATTTTATTACCTTCTCATAAAGGATTTGTGGAGTAGCACTAATTCTTTTCTTGAGATTTCAATTTATTACATGTTAGTACCTGGAGAGCAAATGTTTATGTGACACTATTTTTAACTTATACAGTGCAACAGGATCAGTTACATCTGGGCTTTTTAACCAGACTAACTGTGTAGGTTTTTCCTGTCTACCTTAAAATAACTATTTTGGTGCAGATTTGGGACCTTGCTAGTGGCAAACTGAAACTGTCTTTGACGGGACACATCAGCACTGTACGAGGGGTGATAGTAAGTGCAAGAAGTCCGTACCTCTTTTCCTGTGGGGAAGACAAACAAGTGAAATGCTGGGATCTTGAATACAACAAGGTAAGCTGTAGTTTCTTTAATTGAAGGAATTGGTAGTAGCAAATACAGAAATCAAAGCATTTAGAATATTCTTTCAATTATTAGTTTGTGTGGTTTTTATTCATCTAGGTTATCAGACATTACCATGGTCATCTAAGTGCTGTCTATGGCTTAGACTTGCATCCAACAATAGATGTGCTGGTGACATGTAGCAGAGATTCAACAGCACGAGTAAGTATAGCATTGTTGTGGTTTAACATCTTGATATGTGTATTTCAATATCTTCCATTTGTAAAAATGAGCATTTAGCAAAAGTTAACACCAATTTAGATGAAATACTAAGATGATTTGTATTAGCTTTGTCTTACATTGTGGATAAAATTGAGGCCCAAATGCACAAACATGCCATGTCACTTCAGGATAATGTTTTATTTCTTAATTTAGTAGGTAGACTACATAGTATACGTAGGATTGCTTAGTATTTAGAAAGTGGCATGGGGCTATGGTGACTTAAATTATCCATATGCCTAGAAGTTCACTGGCAGGTTCCTGCTCCCCTGGAAATTTGTCTGCTGAGGCAGTTCTGTGATAAATAGTTGGGTGAAAAATACCACCTAGATACCATTTTTTAATCTTTAGGACTATGGCAAGGAAATTATGTCATCAATGATTGTGCCTAAAATACATTGAATATATACCTGATACTGACCTCTGACATATTTGCTGTGAATTCATAGATTTGGGATGTAAGGACAAAAGCCAGTGTGCACACACTGTCAGGACACACAAATGCAGTAGCAACTGTGAAGTGCCAAGCTGCAGAACCACAAATTATTACAGGTATAGTAAATGTGGTTTCATGAGTAACATTATTGAAAAACCTAATGATGAATGTGTTTGTAGTAACTGTGTGATGTTATCTTGGTGAATTTGCTCAAATCTCTTACTAGCTTCTGTTGAAAATGAACCATGCAATGGTTATTACATACTGTTAATGGTATGTTTAAGCAAATATGGCCGTGCTTTATTTGAATGCTTTTCTGCACTTCTTTTTTTTTTTTCTGGTGTTTACATTTGTGTTGTAATATGTATTTAGACTTGCATTTTCTGTGATATTTCAGTTCTCCCCATTTCAGTTAAGGAGTGTCCAGTATCGTGGTTAAGTGTTCATCTTCTTTCCCATTATGTCAAAATCCAGCTTTGCAGTGTAACTTCTTAGTTCTTGGATTTCAGACTGAGTAAAAAGACTTTTGCAATCCAGCTTCTTCTTCATCTGAGGTGGCATTAGCACAATATTTTTGTCTCTTTCACATCATTTTGGCTGCCTTAGCAAAGTAATGATTATGATAAAATCGAGGTGTTGGTTTCTACTATTTTTTTTTATTTTCTCATTGTAGGCAGTCATGATACTACCATACGGCTCTGGGACTTGGTGGCAGGAAAAACTCGTGTTACTTTAACAAATCATAAGAAATCTGTAAGAGCAGTAGTGCTACATCCAAGACAGTAAGTTTTCCTCATTCTATTACACTTTCACTGTTCTTTGAGAGGTGAACAGAGCCAATGTGAATGAGGATCTAGAATGGTAGAGCATAACAATGTGAGAAACTAATGCACTTAGGATGGTGCAGAAATGTACCTATCAGTTATCAGATAGATTTTACTGTGCTGATTGTGCTTCCGTAGTGTTGGCATTGGTATGCATTAGCAATCCTGAGAATGTCTTACATCCCACAGAGTTACTTATGCGTGTGCCTTTCATTCAGTCCTTAAAAATCAGTGGTACAGGGCTTGTAAGGCTAATAATAAATATGTAACTGAATGGTTGTTAGCAGGAAGTGCTGTAGTTTTGTAATGTGCCTTTGCACACGTGATTAATGCTAAAGGAGACAGTGATTAATAGAATGGCCTTTGTTTTGCATACGTGGTTCACTGCACAAGACATTTCACTCTAACTGGCCTTAAAAGAACTTACTGTGAGAACGGAAGCTTTGAAGCAGATGTTCTTGGAAGTGCTCTGAATTTAGATGGTGTATTTTGATGCACAACAGTTGTCTGTTTGGATATTTAAAATATTAAACAGTTGTCTGTTTAATATTTTAAAATTACATTCTGTCATTTCTATCAGAAATTCAGAATGTTTGCTATGAATAAGCTCTGATCTGACATGTGCCTGAAAAGTTGTATATAGTCTGTTAGCTATAGCAGAGAAAACCTCTAGTTTTACTTACATTCTGGGAAAAAAAAAGTAATTCAGGTTTCAGCTTCATCAGTCACACCTTTTTTGAAAATAAACTGGAAGTGTTCTTGTCAAACAGTAGCAACTGTCAGCCTATATTTCAGTATTTCTATTTTTTTAAATGTTCTGGTATTTTCTCATGATACTCACTTTTTTATTTGTAGTATGTTTTATGTAGACCGCAAATTGCCTGGACATTGTGGCAATGAAAGTATTCCTACTGGCTTTTATATGTCCCACCCAAATAACCATGTAACTGCTTGCACATTCTAAAATGAAGGAAATTTTTATTTTATGGTAACTCAGTGGAAGAAATTACCTTTCTCAGTTACATTTTTGCAGAGCTTTTTCCTTGCTTATGTAATTTTGGAAGACTATTAAGCCTATGCTTGGGGTTTGTTGCCTTTATTTTCCTGTTACCTTTGCTGATGATGCCCTTATACCTGAATTTTCCAGAATAACAACTGAAGAGAACTTAATGTGCATTTTAAATATTCGTTTGCATATTAAATCCTATGGCATATAGGATGTTATAAAGTATAGTTTATGAAACAGAAAGAAAACAGTAGGAATAGGTAATTCGTGACTTAATAAATTTGCTTAGTTTCATGTGAAGTAAACATGTCAGAAAAGCAATTTTAATATCAAGTAATTTTGCAACTAGCATTTAGCAGTAGTTTTAATGAAGGACATTTGCTCTCACTACAGCTATTTTGAGCTTTAATATACTGTGTTTATTTTCTTTCAGTTACACATTTGCATCTGGTTCTCCAGATAATATTAAGCAGTGGAAATTCCCAGATGGAAACTTCATTCAGAACCTCTCTGGTCACAATGCTATTATAAACACACTGGCTGTAAATTCCGATGGCGTTCTTGTCTCAGGAGGTAAAAATAAGAAATACATATTCCTCTTCTCTCCCCCATGCACATGTGGCTGGAGGTCCTTAGGCAGAGATGCCCATGGAGCTCTGTTTTATCTAGGCCTGTCATCGTGCTGCAGGACACCATTTCATTTCATAGTGAGTAGGGCCACTTTCATCTTCTTGGATGTTTCTGAGCTGCATGCAAATAAAATGAATTTGAAGTACTTCTAATGTCCTGCATGGAAGAGTTTTCCTCTTCTCAGCTGGCTGCTGCTGCTGCAAGGCTCCAGAGTCCCTCCTTTATGATCTGCTGATCATTAGTGCCTCCTCTAGAGTTAGCTGCACATTGGTGCAGTGAGACTGGATAGAGGACATGGAAACATCTTGCTAAAGCTGATCGGGAATAAGGCACTTGGTCGCTTGTGCCCTTGGTCCTCTAGGCTAGGGATGTGGACTAAGATGGAAATGGGCCATGCAGGAATTGGAAAACAGCCAGTTACATTGTCATCTTCCTCTGGTTATGCTTCCAACTATGTGTAAATTTTAAAATTTGGATAAAACTGTATTTGACAACTGGCTTATTCCCAGTAAGAACAAGAACTTCACAAAATACTGGAATAGACCTATATTTCATTGTTATTATTTGAAGACATTTTCAGAACATCCTTGTAAGACTTTTTTATGTTAGTAGTAGCCAAGTCTTAAACACCTACTTCACACATTAAAAAAAAACAACAAACTATCATTTTAATATTAGCTGTGACTTTTTAAAAATGAAAATTTGAGTATCAGTTCTCCCTTTTACATCCTTATGCTATCTACAGCAGCTTCAAAGAAGGTAATGCTGAATTAAAAGAAGTTGATTTTACTTTGGAGTTTTCCGCTGTAGAAACACCCTTCTTGAAACATCTAGATTTCTTGTCTAGCTGGCAGCTGTGGAGAAATTTAAATTTTAATAGATCTGTTTTGGCTAGATAAGGGTATAGGAGGGTATTAGTTTTTGTAACTGAAAAATTATCTTGAGACCATCCTGAATAGAGAGTTCAGATTGCTGGGAATGCTCTGTAGCTGATGCCAGTAGCAGCAATACTGGCAGTGGTTTAAACTGGATTTGGAATAAAATCTCTGCAAACATTAAACCTACTTTGAATTTAGTAAGAGTCCTTAATGTCTTTGAGAGGATGATGCCTCTTCATTCAACTTTAGTGGAGCTACTGAGCAGAGAGCTTGATACTCAGAGTGCCAGTCCTTACTGTGCCTCCAAAGCAACTTGCTGCAATTGCTCTGTGATGTAGTCTAACATCTCTCTGGGTTATCCGATGAAAATCTGGGTGAGATTCTGAAGAAGGAAGCCAGCAGAAAATAGGAAAATGTTTAGGGTGTACTGAGCTATTATTATACATGAATGCTATGCGATGTATTCCTGATGTATTTACTAGTTGTTCATGATACTGTTTCTAGAAAACAGATAGAAATTAACTGGTCAAAATACTAAGTTTGTTTGTTTGTTGTAGCTGATAATGGTACTATGCATCTTTGGGACTGGAGAACTGGATACAATTTCCAGAGAGTACATGCAGCTGTACAGCCGGGTTCTTTGGACAGTGAATCAGGAATATTTGCTTGTGTTTTTGACCAGTCAGAAAGCAGATTGCTAACTGCTGAAGCTGATAAAACCATAAAAGTATACAAAGAAGATGATACTGCGGTAAGTCAAAGCATCTTTTAAAAGTATTTCATAAAATCAAAAAATTTCGGACAAATATAACACATGTCACTAGGGGATATGCTCAGACTTAGGTAATCCATTTTGTTGAGGTTTGAAAGACCTCTGTATTAGCATTAAGAGCACAGTAGCTAATTTCTGCATTCTTAATTCTTATTTTATGCTGTAGTACAAGTGTCAGGTCTGTGAATTCTGCAAAAGGCCTTTGGGGTGAAGTCTGGAGAAATCTGAATACAATAATGTACATTGGGTTTTGAACCCAGTGGGGAAGTGTGTGGGGTTGTAATGATAAAAACATGGGAATCAGCAAAAGGATTGCACTTTAGAGATTTATTGTAGTTTTATTTACTTATTATTACTTATATGATCTGGATTAGTTATTGGCCTTGACAGTTTTTAGAATTTAGAGTAAATAGCTTATTTTCAAACTGTTACTCTAAAATCTGAATTCATTTACCAGTGGAGAACAGAATAGATGATTGTATAGTTTGTCAGTGTATATCTTCAGTATAACGAATATAAGGATTTTTATTAAACGTTGGAATTTTGCACTGAATTAGACTTGGAGCAACTCTTAGATATGAAGAATCAGGAGTGTTTTATCTGTTTTGAAATTGGCCAAAATACACTCAGTGACATGTACCAATACTGATGTAGATAGGTCTGGAAGGCCTGTCACTGGCAACTCCTGTTCATGTGCTTTGATAACCGCAGTGTTGTTTTGGAAATGCCATTGGCAACCTGATCGTTTTCCTTGTTGGAAAAAAAAGGGGACAAGAACAGAACAAGTACTGCTATGTACTTCAGACAGTGAGGTGATAGAAAATTTAATTTGGGTAAAGTAATTACATTGTAAATTCAGTATTAATAATGCTACATGTGAAAAAGAGTGCATATATTTTGTAAGTAATATTTTAAAAATAACTAAGTCTTAATTATAGGTGAGTTTCAAGTTTAAAATAATTCTTATGAGATTATTTTTTTCCCTTCAGACTGAAGAAACCCATCCTGTCAGCTGGAAACCAGAAATTATCAAGAGAAAGCGATTTTAGTGCAGCAACATACTACTTCTGTAATTTTGTGTTGGCTTTCCTGAGAGCATTCAGTCACATTTTCTTCTGCCTTAAACAGCAGAGCAAGAAGTCAGCTAAGTCATTGCTATTTCAACATGTTTTATAATAAATTTTATTTCTCTTTCCTTTTGTCTATTTTTGTTACGATTCCAGCAAACCAGTTGAATCTGTTAACTTTGTGGAGCATGCATGGTTCATGAAAAAGATAGGTGTGCAGGTGGTTATTTTTTTAGACTTACATTCAATAGATACTTATAAAAATATTTTGATGATCTAGGTTTTCTGAAACATGCTTGCTTGACCTCAAAAGTTAATTGCAAATTTATGCATAGAAGTCATCTTCTGGAAATTCCTTGGGGACACTTTCAGATTTTAGACCAATATTGTTTATTGTACATAGGCTGAGTCTATACTAAATTAGTGTTACAGAGTAATTCAGAAACAAGCAGGACAACACAATAATAAGGTATTTTGCTTTATAAACATGGCCACTGGGCATTGCTGGTGCTGTGTTGTTGAATGAAATGGATCTTCAAAGTGTATCTTTCCCCAGGAAAGCTTTGAAGTGAAAGCACTCATCTTTGTTATTTCAGAGTGGGCCTTCTGTAGTAAGGACCAATGTCGAACCATTTTGTTCACAGTCACTGCGGGGTTAGGACCAGTTGACTTTCTTTGTAGATGAACTGCTGGTTTTTTCCAGTTATCTCAAGCATATATGGCAGTGCAGTGAACTTTTAAAACTGAGCTTGAGGAAAAGCTTTTAAGTCATTTAAGCCTTGTTTTACAGGTTGCTTTCTTCCCATGACCTTAGGAAGGAATTGAAAATAAACTGTTACTGAATGATAATTTGTACTTTCTGAAGGGAAAAATAAGTCATTGACTCTACAAATAGTCACATAACAAGCAGTAGACATGTAAGCCTCCTTGCTACTGCCTATCTGTGATGTCTGTGCTGCTCTAAAGTACTTTCTCTTCACAGGGCAGTGGAGAAAAACGTTGTCATCAGGCCATTCCATTATTGGCAACTTTGCTAGCAGTGTTAATAGCTGCATTGGCAAGTTTTATGCTGGGTAGATGCTGAGAATTAACCCGTGGCCTCATTGATATCAAGCACTGATGTCAAGCAGTTCACAATAATTATTTCTGTCCTCTACCAGTTTGACTTCTTTCAAATCTAGGATTTATGTTAGAGAAATGAGTTATTTGCAACGTAATTTACAAAAATAGTAAAGCTAATTGTTGTTTTATATTATAGCAGTTTTTGTCTTTTTTATGATACATAGGAGGTCTTGTATTTATAATATGAATGTTTGACAATGTCATTTTAAGGGAGTCCATGCTACGTAAATAACTGAATTTTAGTTGACAGCTACTGTCAGAAGCAACTTCACAAAATAGGAAGGGGAATATTTGGTACTCATGAGTTGGATTAAACATCTTTTATTTGAGTGGTAATTTGAATTTTTCTGGATCTTGATTACAGTTCTTTCCATGTTAACTAATACAACAGTTAATACAGGTTGTGGCTTATGCATGTTGTATAGTGCTACTAATGCTTCATTACAGAAATCAATGAATTATTGGTGTTACATAGAATTTTGTTGCTTACAGCGAAATCCTCTTTAGGAAACCAGAGTGGGGAGAAACAACTTGAAAAGAGGTGGGATTGTTGAGGATTTTGTTGTTTCGTTTTGTTTCGAGTTTTTTTTAAGAAGTATCTATTTCTTTTGATAGTTTGGAATGAGGAAGGAGAAATGACAGCTCCAGCTATGGCCCACAGTTTTAGCACGTCTTTTCTGTACTGGCACTTTGCTTTAGAAACTGTATTTATTCCACTCTTTATCATTTTGAAGACAGATCAGAAAGTCTTTTTAAGAACCTGTGTTTCTTCTCTGTACTTATGGAGGAATCTGCTATCTTGGGGCAGTGGTTGCCAGAGCATTTCTTTTTTGTGCCCTCAGTAAAGATTTTGTTTTTACATTAAAGGCCGTGCACTATTATTTGGGATAGTATGTTTCCTTTTTGGCTCTAGGATAGGCTGCCCCAGTACTAAGTGTGATTTTTTTTTTTTTTAAGTGTTTTCTTGAACATTTGATTTACTTGTTTGTTTCCTTCCCAGTAGTTTTTTCTTCCACCTGACAGTAATGTGAATATCATCACATGTTTTTCTGTAAATGTTATTTATGGTGCATCAAGATCATCAGATTTCATTTAAGAACTTCTCTAGTGCCAAGTAAGCCTGGATAATCAGTTGAGACACACAAAGGCCTGATCGTGTGGGATACACAATGACATTAGATTTGTCCATGTGAGCCATAAGGTGAAGCAAAAGAGGACGATCTGGTCTACTGGATGTATTTTCCATGGTTCTGGGAACGGTCATAATTCAGTGTCAGTTTAAGTAATCTTGAAAGGGAGTCTAATTGCAGAAAATAATTATAGTCCTTAATTTCATAAAATATGATCTTGTCTTCTGTATCGGATCAAATAATATCTACCACAAACCCTGAGATTTGTTTTATACTGTATATATAATTGCAGAGAAGTAAGAAAATGGGTTTTGTTTGTAACATAAAAAAATGCAGCTTGTAAAAGGGATGAATTTGCAGATCACTCTTTGCTTTTACTGAAGCATACAATGTCAGATGTGCAGCTACAACACTTGTGTTGCTGGCAATATGAGAGTTACGCAGAACAATATGTATTTGGCAACTGAAAGGCTTGCAGAAACAAGTCTTTAATAGCAGTTTCTTTTTAGTTTTGTTGGATTGGAATTAAAGTGCTATACCTGATGTAAGTGACAGCAATTTAGCAATCAATAAAACCTTCCATACAATATGAATTCATGTCCTTTTTCCATTACGGTTTTTATAGTAAGAAAAACAGAAAACAACTGTATTGAGAATGAAAGTAATTTAGTATTGACATGAACTGTTTCCTGTATCACAGCTCTAATGGGAAGAGAGAAAGTATTGATTGCTATTTTATGGAGCTTCCTGTCTGCATGAAGGGATTAGCAAAATAGATGCAGACTCGTTCACGTATTTTCTCTAGCGTGTTTTATAAAAACATGGAAACATGTCTGGAGTTAAGGATGAGTTCTAGGATGAGTTCTAGATGAGAGTTTAGTGGGTAAAAGAAAGCTTAAAGTAATTTTGGTATGTCTTAATGGGAGAAAATTAAAGGGATATTTTTCTACATGGCATGCAACTGAAAATTTGGTCACAAGTCAATGGGAGTTTTATCACTAAATTTTGAAGTGGTGATTCCACTTGGTGGGGTGTGATTCTTTTGGTTGGTTG
>WEKY01025723.1:102516-123845 GCA_013390045.1 Picathartes gymnocephalus
TTGTTTGGGGGGGGGGGGGCGGTATGGTTTGGTGGTTTTTTTCCCTGCAATGAATTGGAAAACCTACGAGTCTGTCATGTCATGTATGTAAATATCCACACAGGGTGCCATTTTTTTGTACTCAAGACGCATCATTCATTTTTAGATGAGGCTTCTAAACTTTTATTAGCACACGTAAGAAAATGCATATTTGGAAATTAATCTTTAGCCTGATCAGCTAAAGAAGGGTCAGCCTGCTCTCTTGATCCATAAAGTGAACACTGGATTAACAGTACTTGAAACTGCCTGTTCCGTAAGCACAGTATGGAGTTAGTGGATCACTTTGGTCCTTTGAAATTTGGCAGTCAAGTAACTACAGATTTGATTGCTCATCATTTAAGCAGAGCTCGTCACTTTGGGAGATTCCCATCTGAGATTTCTTTACTAGTAGCAGCAAAGAATTAGTTCTCTGGCTTTTACATCTTGAAGTCTTTCGAATTTAGTTCTGTGCTTACTAGAACAGAAATTGGTTGAAAACTGACAAAAATAAGTTGGATGAAAAATGAATGGCCATTCCTGTCTGAAGATGATTCAAGAGTTTTGAAGCACAGACGGGAATCTGCATTTCTTGTTTTGATATTGAATAAGGATCTGTAAGTAAGCTCTGACTGCAGGGCTAGAAGAATGTAACTGCTTCCGTGAACACTTCTTTTCACATGAATTTTTCCTAGGCTTGCTTATCTTGAAAAATGAAGTTAATCAGCAGTCATGCAGTGTTGTAATCTCTTCTAGGATGCATCAGAAACGTGAAGAATATCAGCATAATATTAATAAATATAATAATTACCTTGAGAGGTTTTCCAGCAAAAGTCTAGTCAAGAGAATTTTGTCCTTAATTCGTCTTTAATCTGTCTTTATGTATTCTACCAATTGCTGTAAAGCAGTGCTCAGGTAGTTTTAAAGATATGTAAATTACTCTGTAAAGTAATTGCTATAGATGGGAACTTTGGAGTTTCTAGATGTGGACTTGTCTGGATTTTTTTCTGAAGGTTCTCTTGAAAATTTTTAAAATATTTTTTTCTTGAGGGATTTCCAGAATCATCCCGTAGGTGTTACTGTCTTCCTATTCCTGCTTGCATTGAATCTATGTAGGTTAGGCTTTGTAATACTTAGTTGTGTACTGAAGTCAGTAACATGTTAACTTCTTTCAGGTGCATGTTAGCACCAGAGTTTTGTTAACCTTTCTTTAGGGTTTTTGTCTGAATATAATGAGTACACAAGCCCCAAACTTGTATCTAAAGCATGGAGGCACTCACCTGCAAATTAGACTTCTGCAGTAAAATAGTTGAGCTAAATGTCTGCCTTCCTTGCAAGGAAGATTGAAATCAGTGACAAGAAAACTAGTTGAAAATGCTTGGAAAATTTTTATTGTGCTAGGGTTTTTTTTCCTTTCCTCAGAAAACCTGCACACCTTACGCTTGTGTTTGAGAAGTGCAGGTAATGTGTGAAATGCTCATTTCTGCCAACATTTTCTTGTAACCTCTGCTTTATTCTTTAGAGAGAGCATGTTTTTGCAAGACATGTCACCTTTACTCTTTCTGCTCCAATGAGAATTCTTGAGGTTTTGGATGCTGCAGTTGTCTTTTTTTTTTTTTCCAGCTGATGCCTTGCTAAGAGAAGGAATGAAGGGTTAAGTCCTTCAGAGCAAGGCAGAGTCAATGCAGCATCGGTATGAATTATGAATACCAAGGGCTACACAGAGAGAAAAATAAGACTTCCCAGACACCAGATAAGAAAACTGTAATTAACTGAAACCTCTCAGGGAGGTGAAAAGGATAGTGGAAGAATTAAGACTATAGGAGACTAGGGCTATGATGCCTGAAAGGAAATATTTGAAAATCTGCTACATTTACCTGGCAGGCTGGAGTAGAGGATGCATTTCTGGGCTAGAGGAGTACAAATGGAAGAAAGGAGGAGCAATAGTGTGTTAATGTGGGTGCAGCCAATGTTGAAAATGAAAATGTGGGCACCTTGATGGAAATAAATCTTTTTACAGCAAGCTGTAAATGCATTTCTAAAAAGTGCAGGTGTTGTATGGATCTGCACATTCCAGTGCCCTCATGCTCCAACTTACAACTCAATATACTACAGAAAATTCAGTGGCAGGTGAAGAATTGTGGACCACTGCAGAATGGTAGGTCTGGAGGGATTTACAGCTGCACTGGGATTTTCACTGAGGAGGCGCTCGCAAGCACAATTCTCAACAAGGCTTAAAAGTAAAGTGTGAAGAGTGAAGCCGAAGTTTGCGTGGTGAATATATGAAAAAAAATAGTGAGGATAATTTTTTTACAACTGATTGAATGTAGGGATTACCTTACAACACTGAGTTTGGTTTTTTTCTGACAGGTAAATGGTGAGCTGAGGAATGAGAAGTGGGTTTATAGCCACAGAATATCATGCTAACAGGATGCATTGCTGTTGGGAGACTATTGTGATAAGTAAGAGTGTAGCTTGTGTAATCAGAAAAACTTCTGTGCTGCATCCAAAAGTGCTTTCTTTTGGTTAACTGGGAAAAGACACTATGGATCACAACGTGATTTAACTATTTCCAAGTAAATCCCCTAGTCAAGCAAACTTCCTGCATTGACAACTAAAGATCTGCTCTCAATAAAGCAGCAATATAGATTATGAATATAAAAATTCCATACAAAAATTTGAGCATGGCTTCAGCTGCCAGATGAGTCAAATTTCATGTCCTGTAAGTATATTAATTCTTTCCTGCTCATTCCATTTCTTTCTTTCCCATGGAACATTGTAATGAGCATGTTTCTTTTAAAGAAAGCTTGGCAATGCAAACCAACCATAATCTATTAATTCTATTAATGACTTTGTTCTACTTGGAACTGAAAATCCCAATGAAGGAGTTCTGTGCTTCTCTAAATCAAACTTTACCAGGAAATTTGGAAGTAATTAGCAATCAATCATGGTAGCTAAATGAAAGCATAGATAAAATTGCTTGCTGTTTACATAAATTAATGTAGTGAAGTGCAGTTTATTTGTCTTCCTGGGAAAACCTGATTGATTATTTTTGGTTTTGTGAATTTTGTTTGTTTGTTTATTTTTTAATTTGTAGGTGAGGTTGTAAATGTCCTTTAATATAAGAGGAAAGAAAACTGCTCCTGGTGTTTCTGCAGTTTTAATTGCCATGCAGTTGCCAGTTCAGTGATGCAGTTTTTCTGGAGTGATTAAAATATCAAGACTGTGCTTAAAATGGCACAGTGTGTTTTAAAGATTCACATGCTGAAGAAAAGCTCCACACACTTTCTGTAACATAACCCTGTGCCAGTGCAATTTTAGTTTTGTATTCTCTCACAGGTTTCAATTTCTCAGTTTTTGTTCTTGGGAAACTTAAATGGTGAAAACTCTGCTAAGAAATTGGAAGCTATCTCTAGCCTGTATCTCCAGCCTGATTAATTATGGTCTGGTAACTCCTTTCTTTTTTCCCTTTCCCCCAAACTTGTCCTGGCCTTCTTCCATCAACAACATCCCTGAGGAGCCCGTGAGATCGTCAGCTGTTCTGGAGAGCTTCATGTTGTCCAGGTGCAGCGTGCAGTGCTATTGATTGCTCTTTCAGGTCCCTGTGTGGTTCAGCCTTGCTGCATCAAACACTCTGACAGAACTATGCAGTGGTAGTGTTTTGTGGTGGGAAGTTGTTCTTGGACACAGAAAATACTGACTGGATAACCTAATATGAAACCTGATGTTGATAGATAACTGTTCTGCCTCCATCCTCCCAGTTCCTCTCACACTACTTGATTTTTCTTGAGAAGTCATAGTAATACAGCACACTGTGTATAAAATGCACCAATGGTTGTTAATAATGCCTCACACTGGTTTTAATAACAAAATCTGACAACAGTTTTCACATTCTTGACAGAAAATAGGCAAGTGGTAAAGCCTGAGGTTGAATGAGGCACACACAAACCAAAGTGAGGAAGATGTTCAAGTAAATCATGTCTGGGTTTTTTCTTTTTTTTAATGTGTTCAGCTCAGCAGCGTGGCTGGTAACAGTTGCTAAACCTCAGCATTTCACTGAGAAACGTTCAGGTCAGCCTGGCTGGCTGTACTGGCAAATGCTTTGTATTGGTGATGATGAGCAGGGGATATTCTGATGGAGGAATGCCAAAATCTCTGTGAGTGAAAAGCTGTCCTTGTAACGAGAAAATGTCTAGCTTTTTTCTGTTTCACAAATTCTTAGCTTCTTAAACCCCACAAATCATTGCTATGAATAGTAAACAGATCTAGTATTGCAGGTAATACAAGCCTTTAAATTGTGGTCAAACAAAAAGTCACAGGCAAAGAACCATTACTAATAAAGGTCACAAATAGGAAATGGGAGAACTTTCTACTCTGGAGAATATTGCATCTCCATACATGTCTTCCAAAAAGAAGAGAAAAGCCTAAATGTTGTTGCTCTGTTTAAAGGGAAGACAGAATGGACGGTGAGGTGTGTTTATAAAATGAATGGCCAAAACATAAATGTCTGTGTGCTGTTCTGTATGTGCATGCCTTACACCCTACCTATACCAAAGGCAGTTGTCCTAGGCTGACTGTATGATGCTTTTATGCCCATTACGTCTGTTTAGCCCAGAAATAAGGTTTGCACCTTTAAAACAGAATCTGAGAGCAAAGGGGGTAGAAGGAGAAGCAAGCGGTGGAACATCTGAGGCAGTTGTTTTCAAAACATAGAGATAACACCTTCAGCATTCCTGTTCCTGGACTCAGGGTTGGCTGCACAGACAGCGGAGAGCTCTCCTTCAGTTTTTCCCCCTCTTTTGTTTTTTGGCTCATTTTTTTTTAATTAGCTGAAACCAAAGATTTTTTTTTGGACTGTTCTGCTGTTGTTCGATCCGGGGACACCAGGACCATCACCCGGAGAGGGGGGGGGCTCCCCCCAAGCGGCACTGCAGCCGGGACGCCGGGCCCGAGCCTCGGAGAGAGAGACTGAGAGAAAAACCAAAGACACATCCACGGAAAAGACTTTTTCTGGGTTTGCCATCTCTTCAGAACGGCGAGAGGTTTTGTTGTGTAGTGTTGTTCATCCTTTGTGCTTGTGGGTGTTTTGTTTGTTAAATAAATAGTTTTTTCCACTTTTCTCCAAGGAACTCTGTTTCCCGAACCAGCTGGGGGGAGGGGTGGCTTGGATCTGCTTTTCTGGGGGAACCCCCTGAGGAGGTTTCCTCCCAGATTTGCCCTAAACTAAGACAGCAGTTCATTTGAAACAGCTCTGGTGATAACTGATACCTGTGTGCAGAGGCATGTTGGATGTGACAAACAAAACTGGTGGTTTTCTGCAGGACACACCTCACAGCTAACCACTGGGAGCCAACATGTTTTAAAGTAACACAGCTCTTGTCACTTGCACCTCAGGGCACTACTGTGTTTTCACACAGTTTTCCTTGCTTTAAGACGTGTCAGTTCTCACATTTTTAACGTGGTGCTTTTCTCTAGTGTAGACAGAACCAAAGTAATATGTGGTGGAATTTAGAAATGTTCCTGTATAAAGAATACACTTTGCTCACCCTCTTTCATTTTCTCTTTCACGTGTTTTTTGTTGAAAGGTTTTCTACTATGTTCTCACATGCAGTTCGTGTGAAGTCAATTCTCTCCCTCAGCAGAAGGGGAACGTAATTTATATTAAGCAAGAGAGCATAAAGTTAATGTTCCCTGAGAACCTTACCTTGGAAAAAATTAAAATATCTTAGCCTCACATTTTGATGATAAGTAGTTATAGTCAGCTAATCCTCTTGCAAAAATGCATTTGATTCTCAGTTTTTTAAATTCATTTTCAGTGTTTTTAGTTTTCCTTAGGCTGCTGTAATTTCCGCCTGTGCTGAGGCTGATTAGGACAGTGGTCAGCATGTGAGATGCTGCTTTCTTCTTTCCTGTGCACACCCTGTCCTTCCTCATTCTCAGCCTGCCCCTTCCAGAATGGAGGGAGGTGGTGGCGAGAAACACAGCCACAACACTGTCCTCCCAACCCTCTGCCCCTTCTTCCAGTCCTACCAAAAGCCTCTTTGTCTCCTGCTGACCCATGAGCAGAATAAAATAATAATCTGTTGTTTCCCTCCTGTGCACCAGAGGCCATCAGAGAAGTGAGTGTATTAGAGGGAAAGAAGAAATGCGTTTCTTTTTTTCCCCTTGATGGCTAGAGGTTAGAAAGGGATCACCTGCTGGAAACACTGGAGTTGTGTGTATAGGGTCATGTCTTCTAAAATTCACTGTGGAGCTTGTAGAGATTCTAAAGCTGTTTTGCTGACAACTTCATTGTTTCTCCTGTCTGAAAGCATCGCAACAATAAAAATAATGGTTGTGATCTATAATTTGCCACAATGAGCACTGAGCGTGAAGTTGCATTTTTCACGTTTTCCTCCAAATACTTTTTTATTTTTTTTTTGCATTTGGAATGGGACTGAGAAGTATCACTGGTTCACTCCATTGAATTTCTAAATTTTGTTTGGCAAGAGCAATGCAGTTTGGGGAACAGGAATTCTACAGCTGAATATAAAATGTAGTTGCTTTGCTCATTGCCTCCCTGCAGTGATTATTGTCCCTAATGAATATACAGCCTGAGCAGTAACTAAGCATAGCAAAGAAATGGATCCTGCCCCATGGTGCTATGCTTAGTTCCTGTGCAGGGACTGGATGACTGTAGTTACTTGCAAAACTTGTTTCTTACAAATCTCTGGTGGTTGGTAGGATGGTTTTGAATCCAGGCCATTGGTCCAAATGAAGCATTTTTGCTGCTAAAAACCAAAGTGTTTCCTAAAGGGTGGTGTAAGTCTACGAGCCCTGGGGGCCATGTCCCAGTTTGGAGGTTTTCTCACGGGTACTGAGGTAGATCTAGCCTGTGTTGCTCCATACATGTCCCACTTCTTGCCACCCTTTCCTAGGGACTAGCAGCAGTGACAGCAGCATTAGCAGGGCAGTGTCAACTATTTGGAAATGTGCCAGCTCTTTGGGCTGTTTGCTGCCTGATCATCCATCCCCCCCCAGCACACACTACCAAAACCTGGCCATGCAAACCCCACACAACCCTCTACTTTCCATGCTGGATATTAAGCTGGAGAAAATAAAGTGTATGCACATTCCTGAGGAAATAAATCTTGGGAAGAGAAATTTGCAGTTCCTATTTCATATTCTTTTTTCCTTTTAAATCAACACATGAATGTTGTGATATGCACTCTGTGTGTATGGTGATCCTTGCTGTTGCATCCCACAACAGGAGGAGGGAGAGGAAGTGTTCTTGTATTTGCTCTGCTCTGAAGTCTTCTTTGCCTTGCCAAAATTTCTTCTTTGGCATTTTTTCCATATCTGGCTCATTGAAGTCATGCATTTGTTTTCCGTTAGTTGCCTCAGTTAATAAGTTGAGTTTCTTTATTATTATTTTTAAATACTGCATTTTAAATGAAAAAATGCACTCGTTCAATGGTCTGATAAAATGGTGTTATTTGCCATCTTTGCCTCATTTTCTTCTTTTCACTCATTTTCCTTCTCTTTGTTTCATTTCTTTGAGACAGCTTTACTCATGCATACATGGTTAAATTTGTTTTCATGTGTGTGGTACTGCACACAGAAACTGCCAGTGTAAGCCCAAATCTGCTATGGACTCTGCCCAGCTGATCTGTGTGCTGGGAACAGGACACTGGAGGTACCAGGGACAAGATGGTGAAAAGAGCAAGGGGTGGTTAACATTTTTGAAATATCTGTCTTGGCTGGTTGATTGACTCACTTTCCAACTATCTACATTTTCCACCTATCTACATTTTCCACATCTGTTCTGGGCTTTTTCTCCTTTGACAGGAGGAAGTGGAAATAAAAAGTGCACAAGAGAATAAGTATTGAGAAGTAACACTGAAGTAAGATTTTTCATGTGCTTTTTGTGTCCTATAAACCCACGACAGGAGTAGGGCCATGGGATCAAATCTTCCAAACTTCATACTATAAAGCTTCCTCTATCAAATCCTTAATTTTCCCTCTTTTCCCTTAGTAAAGATTTAAGCCAACAGATAAGTCTTGCCTGACAGACCAAAGGTAAATAAAGCCACCCAGCATACACTGGCAGGGAAATTAAAACATTACAGTGTCCTCATGGCTGCATTTCCTGAAATGTTTTTTCTCTGCTAGTACTTTTGGTCATAAGTCCTCTGCAGCAAATTCTGCAGTCACATTTGTGGCTTGAATCTGTACTAGTTATAAGAGGGGAGGTGATTTCTACCACACTGGGTGGTTTTGTATTTCAAAGTATGATCACTTACAATCAGTAAATATTTATTGGGGTGAGGCAGTCAGAGAGAGTAGGCTGGGCGTGCTGGGATGGGGTGTTTTAATTAGTTCTGAAATGTTCTAACTGCATTAATGTACTGCTTCTTTCTTTCATATCCTTTCCCACCTCAGAAAGTGATGAACAGAGGGATCAATATTAGTTCTGTCTAAACACCTGTTTAAAACTCCAGTTTGAAACATTTTCTCATTTTTTGTGCCTTTGCTTTTTCTCAGTGTTTCTTCGAAGAGGGAAAAAATTCCCCAGGCTGAGATATTAGCCAAAGAGTTTTGTCTCTCTAACAGAGAGGTCAAAAAATGTGAAGTGGCTTCTGAACTTGGGCATACAAAAACTTCCTGCATTGAATAGCTGCTTTAGATGTAGGTTTTGAAGAGGGAATTGCATCTCCCAGCACTGTGGTGAGGCTTTTTAATACATTAATTGATGGGCAGAGGGAAAGCCAGGCATGAGTTCACAGAGGAGTAATTTAGTAGGAAATGAAAGTCTCCCAAGAGAGCATTTTAACACTCTTTGTCCTTCCCACAAAGATACTTACTTTCCCAGTTATCTTCACCTCTTGGGGAGTTTTTTACCTGTTATCAGCAGCAGTTTGACCTTGGATACGCCACGTTGCTGTCTGTGACTTGAATGCATGGGAGAACTGGCTGCAATCCCCAGATAATCACCCCTGTACCTGCCTGGCCTCCATGCCCTGGCCAGAGGCAGCCCTTGGCTAGAGCCTGCCTACATCCCAGCCTGTTGTGATTCACTGCCCAGTGTATTGGTGCAAATTGAGGCAGTTGAGGTTAACTCATGGTAGTGTTAACTGGAGCATATGAAATGCTGGCCTGCATCTTGTCCTGTGGCTGCAGGGCAGCAACCCATGGGGAGGAGCAACAGAAAGCTGTGAGAGGCAAGTTGTGCACTGCTGCAAGGATGGCTAGGCAGCCTCTCCGAACACATTTTTCTGCCCCAGTTTAATCTCCCTGGTGCTCAGGTTACTGCCCTTTTACTCACGGAGAGGAGTTTTAATGCATTTCCTCACTCTCAACCTTTCCACTTCGCCCTTTATTCCTTGCTTCATGATTAACTGTGTTTGAAATTGGACACAGAGACATGCACGAGTGGGAAACCGAAGGAGAAGTCCCAAACTGTGCTGTTACTATTAATGGCAGGGCTAGCAGCCAGCAAGTTTGCTTGGTTATGCCAAACCCAGATTAGACAGTACAAACCCTGACAATTTGGTGTTATTTTCTGAAGAAATTATTCAAAGTCTATTTTCTAGTGGGGAGACAAGACTGCATTTTGCATGAAAAAAATAACTTTCTTTAGCTGTTGAGCAAACACAGAGCATCTGCCTAATACATATATCCAAGAAAATGTAGGCAGAAAACGTTCATTTTGGAACTTAGTGGATGAAGTTTTGTCCCTTTAGAGTAAACGGGAGATTTGCCATTGACTCCAGTCAGGCAGGCATTTCACCCGATAGTTTTTACATATGTTTTTATATGTTATGATAATTCGTGAATGAACTAAAATAGTCCTGTAGAGAATATATGAGGATTGTTCTTCTCTGGCTTAGGGGCAGCAGTTTTCATTTATATTGGGGTCCTTGGAAAGAAATATGGACGGGAGAGTCTTTACTACATTAACAATACATACTTCATCTTGTATCTCTCTTTTGTGTAATCTATCAGCAGCAGCATTGCACAGAGTTAGCTGAGAAAGGAGTACAGATGGGAAGAAAATGTTTGAAACCAGATATGAAGGAGGCTGAGGTGATGTTGTCTGGATGGGGGTTGTAATCAGTAGAGCAGAGTATCTTGTCCTTTGAGGGTGTCTGTGTTAGGTTGTTCCAAGTCTATGATCCAAATGCCTAGCTGGGCTTCCAACCTCATTCTGGCTGGATTTCTAAATGCTCAAGACATGATTAGTAGCCAGGATAACTTTTGGGGGCTTGTTTGTTTGTTACCTGGCATGGGGAGATTCTGAAGAACCCTTGTGGAGACAGACCTTGTCATTTCAGCCAGGCTTCTGCCCCCCAACATTAGGTTCCTTCAACACGCTCCTCATGAAGATGCATCTTCTACCTGATGGGAACACCAAAGACATTATGAGCTGGTTTTATCCCCTGTGAATGCACGATGCCTGTGCACAGTCTGCTTTGGCCACCTCTTGCCTTGATTTGAATATGTCAGTTTTGGCCTGGGAAGTTCCAGCAATCTGAGGGAGCTTGTCCTTTCCTGGCTCAGCCACCAGTAAGTGCTGGCCCTCGGCCTGGAAGGCTGCTAATGTAAGAGAGAAAAGGGGTAGCTGGAGAGCCATTTCCTGTTCAAGATCTTTGACTTGGAAACTTGCTTACTTGTCCTGATCAGAACATCTCCAGAGGATGAATAAGTGGTTTGGAACTTAGGGAAGGAGAGAAAGAGGATGAAGTTAATGCCATGGTATTTTCTGTTGCAGAACTGTGGTTAGCAGGTAATTGGGAGAATCCTCCATTATTGTAACTGCATTTGGCTTAAATATGCAGTGAAGTGACCACCTAGAGAAAATAACACCATAGCTAATATAAAGCCCATGTAAATCAGAGCATGAGAAGGTATTACAAATAATTGATAGGATAAAAATATTGGTGATGCTGTTGACTACAGCGTAGACAAGTCCCAGACTTTTACTGAGAGATCTGCTTTGCCCAGCTCAGGTGTGAAATCAGTAGAGCTCTTCAGATGCAACAAGCAAATAAGCTTGTCTTTTCAGAGCAACTTGGGTGTCTTCCTGTTGCTGTGGTATGACTAATCCCAGCCATGATAATTTGCTTCCATGTAGTTGAGAAATGTCTGTATTTCCAAGTGAATCCTCCAGTTATGACTACATGGTGGTTACTGCAATTTAAAAAGTGTGGTTTAAATTAAAAGATTATTTAAGTGCTCATTGCTAAAGACTTGCATCTGTTTAGCAGCCCAGCAGTGCACAGTTTGGAGTGGTTCAGATTTTTCATTTCCCTGGTACACTACTGAGTTCTAAATTCTAGTTGGTACTTCTGCTATAGCCCTGTCCCTTCAACCTAGGCAGTAATGGCATAAAGTTGTTGCAGTAAATAAAAATTTCAGAGAAATGCTTTAGTGTTCAAGCAAAGAAACCTCTGGGAATATTTAAACTCATTCTGATTTCCTTTAAATATTATCTTGACCACAAAATACTGTTACTTGTCCTTGCAATATGATTTTTTTCTGGAAAGCTTTAACATAAATCTCTTGTATCACACTGTCTTGTAATAAATTTTCATGGTTTGGCTGATGTTCTGGTTTAAGCCCCCTTTAAAACAGAAGGAAAAAAAGTAGCCTAACATAGCAATTAGAAGAGAGATTTGAAGGTTATGAATTATTTTCTATTTCTGTCACTAGCTTAGGTCTCAGCTCAGCATGCCTTGAAGTTGTAGGAAGTGTTTTATTGATTTCAGTAGATCTTTGTTCAGGTGCATTTAGTCTGACCTTGGACAAGTCAGGTGCCTTTTGTGCTTGGGACTGAAAAGTGCATGCTCTGCTTACCCCTCCAACAGGATCACTATAAAGCTTCATTCATTCACATCTGTAGAGAGCTTTAGGGCTTGTAAATGAATGCCACTTTCTAAAGTACAAACTATTATTTCAATGTAGATGAATTCATTTTACCTTCCCACCAGCTGCCAACAATCTTAGTGCAATGAAATTCTGACACCCTGTGTCAACAACTGAAAGCAGCTCATTCATGACAGAGAGAAAAAAGAAAGAGAAAATGCAGACCTGAACTCTTCCCCTAGCAGAGAATGGCTTTGTGTATGAAAAAAAAAATTATCTGTCATTTCAAAAGGCCCTCTCATAAAAGAAATGCACATTAAATTAAAACTGCTGTTATTTTTTCATTCCATCACTCTACGGACCCCTCCTGGTTCTTGATGAAGAGCGAGGTGAAATATCGCACAACTGAGCTACAGAGAAAACAGCAAGCTGTTCCAAGTGCACAAGCCAAAATGAGCATTCAGAGAGAGATCACCCTGTCATGAGCTCATGCTGGCAATATGTTTTTTTCTATGGGTGTAAACTGAGATTTGAGCTGAGAGAGACTCCATATTCAGTCCTGCAGGAGCACTTTTGTGTGTGTTGTTTTCTTTAGAATAAGCTAGGAAGTTGTGAACTGCTCCCAGACCTAGAAGAATACCTACAGCAGCAGTGAGTTTGATGGTCTCCTCCCCTTCCCTCCCCACCATGCAGCAATAAACTGGAGTCAGGGAGAAAGGGTGCAGGTTTGACTGAAGGGCCAGTGTCATTTTGCCCTGCGTGATTACTTGAGTTTGTGTGGTGGTCTGAGAGTTTTGCCTGTTTTCATTTGGGAGGTGGTAGGCAGCTGTAGGTTTGTGGTGGGCAGAGGCAGGAACATGGTGGTCAGGGCTGGGAAGCTGAAAGGCAAAGTGAGTCTCTGGGTCAGGCAGGCACAGTCTGGAGCCTGGTGTCCCTGCCCCTCTGTGGCAGAGGGGATCCCATCTGTATCGTCGCAGCAGCAGCTCCTCCCATGCAGAGTGGGGCTGTGGCGTACCTGAGGGAGGTCCTCTCCTAGAGACCAGCCCAGAGGCTGGTAGATATGGTCCTTCCCTGGTTTGTGTGAAAGGCAAATAATGTTCTGGGCAGTACCCAAAATCTGCAGAGTGCCCGGTTTCTCTGTTCTCTGAATTTTCGGTCAAGTAAGTACTGTGCTGTAGAGGAACAATGTCATTTGAATTCCCTAGGATATTTTATGCCCTTTTCAGTGCTGGTTTGTTTCTGCTAAATGTAAGCAACGCTGGGATTTCTGGTATAAATTGTCCCTTCCAGGCAGTTACACTTCCCTGTGCCTGAGGTCTAATTCCAGCAGAGTGTAATCTGTTGCACATCCTGATTCTACACCTAAACACAATTCCTTTTAAGAGTGTCATATCATTCTTATTGGTAAAGTCTGAAAAGCACAGCATTGATTCTTTTCCTTGGTGACCTAAAAGGCTAGTAACTCTTGTTAGGAAAAAAATGTATTTAAAGTAGATGCACTCTTCTAATCCCCAAATTGCTGGCACCCAGTTTTAGACCATGACTGAGACTGGGGGCATCGTGGCACTTGGAGAGGCCAACCCAGCTGTGCTTTACCCAAGACACCTACTCTGATGAACATGTTTGGGAATCCAGTTTCATTTTCCTGATGGCATTTTCAATGCAGTTCAGAGAAGGGATGCGTTTTGTGTTATTTTGAAAGAAGCAGCCATAAACCCTTTGATGCAGGAATTCAGAAACAATGTGGTCAAGTCAGACATGAACACATGGCAAGTGTAATTGAAATAGTAAGCTAGGCAGTTCTTGCCCAAAATTAGCTGTAAGAATTTAGTCTTCCCATGATATCTTCTTGTTCCTGTAGTCATATTCTAGTGCATGAGTGTACGTGGGTTTAGAAGTCCTGCATTCCTTTTACAGATGCCTATCAGTCTTTCTTTTCCCTCTAAATACATTACAGAAGTTCATTTTATGCCTTACTTAAAGGCTTAAGAAGCTTCTCCTTCCTATCCTTTTTGGCTGAGTTCACTCTGAAACACTGATTTCTGTATTTACTGCAGTATGATACATGGAAACATTGCAACCCATACCTAGTGTTATGTTAAAGGTAACACAGTCAAAGATGTGAATATTCCTGAATATTCTAGGAGTGGTGAAAAAAACATTTAGAAAGATATTTTTGTTGACTATTTTGTGCTGGGCAACAGTCTACTGTGGGTAACAGTGTGATGTCCATGTTTGAAACTTTAAAACCACTGCTGCAATGCTGTGATCTCAAGCATCTCATAGTTGATGTTCCAGCCACCAGAGCAGAAGGTACATAGCTAAAATTGGTTAAAGCCTGTGTTATTTTATTCTTGAACAAACACACACGAAAAAAAAAATGGTCAGCAGTGAAATACAACTAGAACAGGCTGGGAAAAGCAAGCAGGTAAAACAAGCCCAAAGCCACTGCCTTGGGATGCAAGAAGTGCAGGTTGCATTGCTGACGCCCTCTGTGACTGCGCACATGGAGTGAGGGCTCTGCAGGGAGCTCCCCACCCCAAAGCATTCACTGTCTGTGAACACTGTCTTTGCAATCTGCAAAGATTGTCTGGCACTAGAAACTGTGATGCGGAGATAGCTGGGGCTTTTCTGGCATATAACCCTGCCTTGGGTCTGTCATTTCAGGCTGGGGCCCCTGAGGGTGGTGCTGTGACACCTCCAGCTGAAGAGCAGGGTCAGATTTACCTCAGGGCTCTCTGTCCTTTGCAGGATGTAAATGTGCCCTATGGAGAGATAACTTAGTATCTGCCTGCATTCCCCTCTGGAATGGTGATTATGAACCTTCTCAGCCCCACAAAGATTCTGTAGTGATAAACTCTATTAAAAAAATTTATGAGATCTTGGATAATTCAGTGACAGCGCCATAAAAGCAGGACTTCCCCCTACTGACGTGAAGAGGCTGGAGGAAGCTGTCAGAATTGCTTTTAGATGCAGCTTATATGACCTAAATTAAAACAGGCCATCAACTTCTGTCTCCAGCACTCAGTTTGGCTCACTTTCAATCAAATAGGATCCATTAATTAAGATTTGTACAAATGTATTTTCACATGTAGTAAAAATGGGTGCCTATCAAGAAGGTGCTAGGTGTTCCACTACCACTGACCAAAATTACATGAGCAGAATTACCCAGCAATAGTTTAGTGACAGCTGCCAACAAAAACAAACCTGCTACAGGAGGTAACACAAATATCTGCTCCCCTATGTCTGCTGGGGGGTTTTCACCCCATCCAGCCACAACTCCAGTTGTCACCTCCCCCAAGAAATACGTAGGAGTGCATAATACTGTGTGCCCTGAAAATCAGCAGGTCAGAGCCCTTATACTGGGACAAGGAGGATTGCTTTGTTCTTGTGTATTTATAGCTTTGTCTTAATAGACTGTTTAAGAAAACATGTGAACCTTTTAGGAATGTAATTGTGGTAATGTCAGTTGTAGCACAGCAGCCAAAGCTCAGGCATCAAAACTCTTTATGAAATTATCATCTGGAAAAGGAATACAAAGGCTCAAAAACTGCTGGTGAATTCATCGCTTTTAGTGTTTGTGCACGTGAGAGAGAAAATAGCCAGGGGCATTAATTCACACATAGATTATGGTATATTTCACTTTTAAAAGCAAAGCTCTTTTCTGATTTACAGCTATTTAAAATAATTATTTAGCTCAATGCAGCAAGGGAATCAGCTGGCAGAGTAGCTTAGCATATTAAGATACAGCTTTATGTGTAGACCCTCCCTCCTCTCAGTGCCACAAGCTTGAGTCCTCAGCAGGGACTTCAGCTGATGAAGTGATAGCAGCAGGTTTCCAGTCTCAAGCACACTGTGTGGGCTGCTCTTCTGCGATCAGGGCAGCTGCCCTGGGAAGCTGGATTTTCATAGATGTGAAAGCCAGAAAGGAACAGCCTAATCGTTTAGCCTGACTTCATTTTACTCAGTAATTCCTGCCTAAAGCCCTGTGTCTGAAACAGAACATGACTGTTAGCTGTCTAACCTTGATTTAAAGACTGTGACAGAAAATGTATGCTATCCCATGGCATGCCATTGCCATCGTTCTTGCTATTTGCATCTTGTACTCTGTTAACAGACTTTCAACTTCCAACTACTGTATTTTGGCTCACTGGCACCACTAGTGCTGTGCACAGCGCTGGCCAATGTTAACATCAGCTAACTCACATCGCTGAAGGGAAATCTCGAAAGAGCTAAATCAGAACTCTCTGCTTGATGATTTCTGAGTCTTCAGATATGGTTGTAATGGTTTTGTTTTGCTTGCTCTCAGTCTTTTCTTGATTTTCAAATCTTCAAAGCTTAGAGAGAGATAGATTGGGAAGCACAGTAAATGCTAGGATATCGTATCCTGTAGACATGGAATAACTCCTATAATGCTGCACTTAACATCCCTGATTTAAGAGGCTGCATCCAGGTGAAGATTATCTGGATTTGGAGCTCCTGCAAATGTGTTTGGTCATTGCATACTTTCAGTATCATCTGCAGTTCAGACAAACACATCAGATAACAGGATTTGGTCTCATTTTTTTTCTCACATCTGCATCTTTTTTTCTTTAACTCTTCTACGCACATAAAATTTGACTACTGGATCTGATTGCAGGTTATGATCTATTATTTTGTGAGAAAAGTTGATAATGTAGATAATCTCATACATTTGATCTGAAAATTCAACATAGTAGTCAAGGGAGATATTATATCCAAGGAGTATTAAATCTAGCCTGGGATATATTTTATCAAGCTTTCTGGAGCCGTCCTTCAGATTTTAGAGAGACCACTAAGGTCTGGATTCAGCATTGCAAGCAGATGGCAAAAGACAGCTTTATGTGGAATGCAACGCATGTAGTGGGAAGCTCTTGTGTGTTTGTTCCTGGCCTGTAAGGGTGAACCCTTTGCCATCCTAAAGAGATTGCTTCAAATCCCCATCAGCTTGTTGGAATAACAGACAGCTAAAAGAAGCAGCCTTTCTTGTGTTTTGAAGATAACTTCGTATCATGTTAATTACAAACCAAATGAGGCAGTGAACAGTGATCAAATATAGGGTCTTTTACTTTTGGATAAAATCTCATTGCTAGATTAATTAAACTTGTGACCAACTTTATAAACTAAATATAGATATAGGTTAGGATGTCAAAATCTGAATGAACACCTACCTAGTAAAATCTAATTATGTTAATATTTATTTTAATAATTTATTTGATGTTTTCTACAAACTTCATTCATAACAAATGATCAGTTATATATATTGTGCATAAAAAGAAATGTCTTCATCATGTGTAGGACACAGCCAATTTTTTCAGGCAAATCTAAGTGTATTTGAGCAATCACCTTAACAAGTGATATGACACGGATTTGCAGCTGGGAAGGTGTGTAGAAACAGAGTGGGAGCGACAGCAAAGAGATTAATGAAGATCCATAAAATGGAAACACAAAATTGGGACAGACTATTAAGTCTGGTTGACAGCATATGAGATAAGTGGACTAGAAATAAAGTTAATGTGAAAATATTGATCTGAGTTAGATGGTTATATCTGAGTGACAAATTCTGAAGTAATTGCCCACAGAAGGCAGCAGCAACATGCTCTACAGGCAGAGTGAAGGCATTGTGGTATGTCTGGTGTGAAACTGGAAAACCCCACTACTACTATCTGTACTACAAACAGTATGAAAATCTTTCCTACCTTTGAAGACAGACTCAGGTGTATTACTTCCAATCAGATTCTGGCAACTACATGATTTTTCATCAAAGAAGGCAAAGCATCTATTATTTCACAGCAAAAGGAGTTTGGCAAATTAGCTGGTGATTAAGAGTTAAATGATGGCTACCAGAAAAAAAAAAACAACCAAAAACTTTTAATTACATTTTGCTAAATTTATAAGGACAGCACTCCCTACATAGCTCTTTATTATAGTAACTGTGACCAGCCTCCATGTGGTCACCAGCAAATCTTTTGTGCAGCTGACACTCCTTCAAAGAGGTGTTGCTGAAATCAATATACGTGTGCCTGGGGACCTATAAATAATGAAACACCTGATGCTCTGCAAAGTTAACGCTTTCTCCATATATCACATATTACAGGCTGAATATCCATAGTGACCCCAGCCAGTCACTCAGATCCAGCTGCAATAGTTGAAGATATTAGTGCTTCCTCACGCCACAATTTTGCCAGAAAGCTGATTTATATGGGCATTCTGTAACCCAGCATAGGAAAAAAAAAAAAATCACTGGGATTAATGGAAATCATTGTTTCAGCATTGCTTAAACTAATCTCTGTGCTTAAACTAAACCCACAGACGATGAGGGAACACCACCTGGTAGGCAGAAATGGAAGCATCGTGCCCACTGGGCAGTAACAAGCAGCTGAGACCATGCTGTCTTCAAACAGCAGGAAATAACTTCATGGAAAAAAATTCAGATTTTATTTTTATTTGCTTCAGCTCTGTCTGGAGCAGTTCAGCCACGCTCTGCCCTCAGCTGGCTGCTACCGCCCATCTAACGAGCGCTGGAATGGATCCTGCAGCGCTCCCGCCCTGCGTCAGCGCCGAGTCAGGTGGTTTGGCTTAAACTGCTGCTGCTGCTGCTGCTGCTCCTCCTCCTCCTCCTCCTCCTGCTGATGGCTTGCAGTGAGCCAGCGAGCTGCAGAAAAGGAAATGGTCATACTGCTTTTTCACCTCCCATGTCTTCAGCATGGGAGGGTCACATCTTCAGCTGCCACAGCTGTTGTGTGGGTGAGGCAATGTTTGTAAGTAGAATTAACTCTGTTATTGATAGACCTTCATGGTTGTAACAACACTATCTCTGTTTCAGCACTCTTTGACGCTGTAGTGTCATACCTGGCTTTAGTTTGCTACAGTTTAATTAATTAAAAAATCCAATTAATCCAAGGGGGATTAAGCTATAGTAAATTGTGAATTTCAAATATGGGCCGATTAAATTTGAGCAGCTGATACAGCTATCATCTTCCAGTTTCCTTCCTTGCTCCTTTCCTGGAGGTTGGGTCCCTGCCACAGGACAGTTGAATTTGGCATGTAGAGCTGCTCTGGGAGCACCAGAGTTCACTTCCTTGCATAGTGGATTAGACAGATGCTCACATAGGGTTGCCTGAAGAAACAGGGTTCGAAACTTCAGTGGCTTGAAAGGTGGATTCCTATGCTCTTCACCTGCCTACAAAGTCAGAGGTGGCCATGTCCAGGAAAGGAATGGGACAACAGCAGGAGAAATAACTTTCTGCTATCTAACTGAGCAGTCTGGCTCACCAACAGACAATCTCGTCTAAACTGGAATGCTCATACATTTTGTGTACTCTAACCAACATCCCTCATCTTCAAAGAATATGCTTATCCTTCTGTCCACTCTTTACACTGGAAGATTTGGCAGATCTGAGGAGCTGGCAAGTGTCTTCACTATGAGAGCAATCTGTTGAGGATGTAGGAGGTGACAAGTGCACTAAAACTTTGACACCTTGCTTCCTTTGGGATAATGTCATTGTGGCAGCTTCCCTCCATGTCTTAAAAAATGTCACTTCTCATTTTTGTGTAGGTCAGCACGTCACTGAGGAGATGGGGAACAGCAGGGGTAGCTAAATATAACCAGGAGATAGCAAACATCTCCTCAAGATTTAGAAACTTCTGTTTGTCATTTGTGGAAGAAAGAATGAGGTCATGAACATGGCAAAAGAGAGGAAGAGAAAACGTTTAAGAAAAGAATGGAGGAAAGAATAGATTCAGAAAAGGCAGAAACACAAAGGAGGGGAAAGAGCGCTTACAAGGTAAAGCTCATGCTCACAGCAGGCAAAACATCTATAGTGTCCCAAAGACACAGTACTTCTGGAAACATGCTGTAGTTAGGCAGAGATTCCAAATTACTTTACTTCATATAAAACTGGTCAAGTGCCCTGGTTTCACAAAATACATGAATACTGCCAGAACCACAGATAACTACGTCAGTCTTACTTCTCCCCTGCTATCTTCATGCATGCTGTATCTGAATACAGAATTTTGCTCTTTAGGCACTGCCTGACCATGTCAACAGCAGGTTTTGTTTAGCTTTTCAGTGAATGTGCCCGACTGAACATGATCCACATGTTTTCTTAGTGACAGCATGGGCTGCATGGGACATGGCTGTTTTTCCAAACTTGCTGTGATTCAATGGAATTCAGGCATTTTCATATTGAACATCTGTGACTTGGGGAGGATCCATGTGTTTTCTCAATGAATATGAATGAAGCTGGCAAGGGCCTCAGCATTTCCTTCTTGCTTCTATGCTTGTAATTATCACAGTGTATAAATATACAGAGAGTTTCTCAGAATGTGCCTAAGAAGATCTGACAAGATCTCGCTTTTGCCCAGCCCTGTTTCTCTGTGTAAGGAAGCAGGTCAGATACAGTGGATGTGATCTCATGTGTTCCCCCTCCTGTCCACGCAACTACACACATGCACTAGGACTTCTAAACTTAATTTAGAACCTAGTTCTCCCTCTTAACCTGGAGATGTGGTACTGTGTAGGTCCCAAAGATTTTGAGAAAAAAATCCTCTTCCCTTTCTCCTCACAGTTGCAGTGAGTTTGCTCCCTCCTCAGTGCTGTGGCAGTGTACTTGGGTAGTTCTTCCATGGCTTGGAAAAGAGGTAAATAGTAAAAACAGCTGCCCTATCAGGTGCCCCTTCATAGGAGAGGACTGAGCTATAGTAACTCCTCCTGCTACTTACTGTCTTTGCCCTGATTTTACTTGTCTGTCCTAGAAAGAATTTACTTTTTTCTGAACAGCTGCTAGACTCTTGCCAGAAAGGTGAAGTTAAGTTTGAAAAGGATCAGTGGAACAGCAAGGGACTGGTAACGACTGAAGTATTGTACTTAGCTTTCATGGAGAGATGGATAGTTGCTGCTTAGCATTTATATGATGCTATATATTCACAGTGTCATTGAAGAAACACAAATTCGTTCTTAGACCATTCTGAGATAGATAGGTGAGTCAGGAATAGTGGTAAAGTAAAGAATTTCTGGTCTTGCTGAAACTGATTGAAGTTTCTACTTAAAGCTTACTTCTGGTAACTGCTTTCCTGCCATGCTGAGTTGTTATATGCTGACCTAGTGCTAGGATAACAAGCAAGCCTTCTAATGGAAAATGAGGCCCAGAATATTAAGGCGAGACAAATCCTTGTTGAATTGTGCAAACTCGTTTATCCTCGCAGATTTCTGTTTCATTTAAATTCTTCTCCTTCACGAGCCATGCCTATGCATCTACAGGCAACCCGGGCGCTAGTCACACTTTGCCCCATCAGCAGGAAGCCAACTGATTCCTCGAGTAATCAATTTCGGCGAAGACCTCTCCGAATTCTGGGCGGCACTGGAGCAGCGCCACACCATCCCGACCCAGTGCGACACATCCGTGCGCGGAGGACGCCGCCGCCCCCCCGGGCGCTGGGTGGGTGGGCGG
>WEKY01025723.1:125692-137292 GCA_013390045.1 Picathartes gymnocephalus
GCGTGCCGCCTCAGCGTGCGCGTGGAGGACACCAACGACAATGAGCCGCGCTTCGAGCGCGCCGTGTACCGCGCGCGCCTGCCCGAGCACGCCGCGCGCGGCCGCCGCCTCCTCCAGGTGAGCCCCGCACGGCCCGGCCCCCCCGGGCCGCTGCCCGGGAACCCCGCGCTCCGTGACACCGCCACCGCGCCCCAGCACTGCCGGGGAGAGCGGCTCGTGGAGCTCAGTTAATCAGCGCAGCCCTCATGCGGCCATCCTCACAAGTGCCCTTAGAAATTTGTTCCCTGTCCCGTAACACTTGCAGCGTGGGTAATGAGCATAGAAGCTCAGGTCTTCAGAGGGAATCAAGTATCAACTCTGGTTAAACCGCAGAGGGAGTTAAACCGACTGTGATAATTCTGAGGACTTGAGATGGTCCTCAGACCAGTAGAGCCAGTAGGACCCGTCCCCGAGGCCAGCATGACCCCAGAGAGAAGGGCGGACAGTGTAACACACGGTGCCTTGAAATTAAAATGCACTTCAGGGTCTTTGTCATCGTTCCCGAGCTCTCTGCTAACGAAGTGGATCAACTCACCCTGCCTTTGCATAAACCGATTAGTCCTGATAGAGAAAAAATGTTCTATTTGTCTGTAAAACCCTCTTTATTCTTTGCAAGTGAGGTTGAATTGAGGTTTTGGAGGGCCAGGGGTTGACGGAGAGCCCTTTTGCTTTTAGCTTGGAAAAGCGTTGCAGAATGTATACCTTTGAACTGAACAAAGCCTTTTCCATCAGAAGAAAATTCACAGCAGTTGGGCCTGAGTGAATGTAGACATGTTTCTGAGTTTGTGCAGAACTTAGATGAATTTGGGAAAAAACCAGTACTTAAAGGTACTAAAAGTACCTAGGGAGAACTGCGGTGTGTTTCCTCGGTACGTTTAATGAAAGAGCAATCAAAGCCTCTGGCGCTGGGCGCGGGCGTCCGTGGTGCTGAAAGGCAGCGGGGCAGGCGCCGTCGGGGAGCGCTGCCGCAGCCGGCACCGCGGCGGGGCTGAGGGATAGCAATCGTTTGCTTTTGAGCTAAACGGATTGAAGCCTCCCGAAGGATTCCGGGGTGTTTTAAAGCGAATAACCTGTGATTGTGGTTTTACTATTTTCTTTTATTTCTTGTAGGTTTTGATGCATTAATAGTGCAGATTTTCCAGGGCCACACGTATCATGCACTGTGATGTCATGTGCGTGGATATCACTCACGGTGCACTGAATTTTGAAAGTGTCACCATGCTGCCATGAGCCTGTTTAGAGAGTAGAACGAAATAGTTATGTCCCGGTAATGATTGAACCTGGGATAATAAAGCCAGACATGAATGAGAAGGAGGCATGAGAGATGTACAGGAGGAATAGCAGATGAGCATCCTATGGACTGTCAGGAAAGGAGGCTGGTTCTACTTGCAGGTTAATCCAGAATCATTGTAGAGGTGTTCAGGTTTCATACTAGATTGTGTAGCAGGCTTAAACTTCAAACGTATCCACCTTTTATAATTATTCTCATTTTTTTTCCCCAGGAAAGGAAACCTACTCAAAGATTGTGAGCAGGAAGGGCTATCATGAAGTGGGCAGCTGCGTTTATGTTCCTCTAGGAGTTGCAGTGAGTGATGAGAATGTAGAAAATAGGTTTTGGTTTGGGTCAGCTGTTTTTCAGGGTCTGTGGTACCAGTCTTGGCTCCAGGTGGGCTCTTGAACTTCAGAGCAAGCATGAAAAGGAGGTAACCACGGACTCTGTTATTGCTGCTCCTGGAGAACAGGAAACAAGCCAAGATCCTGAAGGAGGCTACTCATGTCACATCTTCCTCTGCTCCACAACCTGGGAAGTGGTGATAAACATTTGTTTTATATTTGAGTCACAATCATGATACCTGGAAGTTTTCTAAACCCTCTAGTCTTTTCCCTCTTCAAGCAGAGGGGCTCTTGAGTAGGGCATTACTGAAGTAGTCTTGTTCATCAGTAACCTTTGCTTGGGGACCAGCTGGTGACAAACCATTGCCTCATACATTGTGTGTCTAGAGCCTTCTGCCTCAGTGCTTTGCTGTGCCCCTGCTCAGCCATTAAATAACTGGACAGTTTGTTCCCATATGTTCTTGACTGCGTGTTGATAATGGGGGATTTCTTTCCTTAATGGAAATCTTTAACTCCTACTGTGATCATTCAAGTTACCTTCATTTCCCTCCTACTCTCCACACATGTAGCCCATAGTATGGGCTAGTCTTATGAAAGGGATCAATTTCCATATAAGCCTGTGTGTTAGTGGTTTCTCTTAGTCTGTAAGAATTCACCAATTAGAAGAATTAACCATGCACTTAAAGACACAGTTTTCAGCCACTTCTGGAAATACTGCTTTATTCCAGGCATATGTCTGCCCTTTTCCTTGTGGACAAAAGGCTCTCCCTTCCAGTGTAGATTGACCGGTAAGGGAGAATCTGCATCCTGAAAAATAAGTGTAATTTGTTTGCATTAGCTAATTTTAGAAAGAAATGTGGCAATGTAATGATTGCATCCTAGGGTAATAACACAGGGGGAGATGAAAAATCAGAGCAGACAAATGGAGGAAAATTTAAATGAAGAAGTGGAAAATCACTAGGAAAGTATTGGGTTATCAGACATTAGAAAGTAGAGAAAAAGTATGCAGTGAAAGATGTAAGTAAAATTTTGGAGTCATTATCAGCCTTTATTTAATTTTTGCCTATTTTTTTGATTCTGAGCTTCTGTTTTGTTACCAGGTGTTACAGACGCACCTTCACTAATGTTTAAGCATTACTGGTGGCATGCTTTAAAAAAAAAAAAAAAAAGAAGGTACAGGGAGGTAAATGTGAACACAACCAGAGATAAATTGTAGACCAAAGCAATTTGCAGTAACTGAAAGGGAAGCAGCAGAAGCACTTTGGTGTGGTGGGATGTCTGCAGACATTTTAGTAATGCTTTGATTTTTGCAGATGTATCAACATCCTGGTTTCTTCATGTAGAGGTACTGCATGTTAATTTTGAGTTGTCACTGGCCTTAAGATGACATCAGTTATTATGATGAACTTTCAGCATAATATGAATCTGTTTTGCTGAAGATCTGTGGCATGGCCTAGAAATTGAATAAGACAGAGGAATGAGTGGAACCTCACAAGGCACTCTCCTGTTTTTCTTACTATACTTTTTCAAGGACCATTGTGATTACAAATGTCCATCAGCTCTTGAGTGATGGTGGTGATTATGTCCTATTTCTGAACTCTTTGGTGGGAGCTTGGCAATTTTAGGTAGGTTTAGCATCTGATGATATGTAACTCTTCGATAATGGCGCCTCTGTGGCCTAAGGGTAAGGGGTAGACAGAGTGTCTCTCTTCTGAGCCATTCACTTATCCTATGAATGAATTAAGAAATAAAGCTTTGTCGTAGACTTGCCTTGATAACAGAGGTTTAATTCTGATTACAAATTTTATTTTCAAGCTTATTTGGGGATTGTAATGCTTCTCAATACTCATTGTTATGGTTCTCTTTAGTAGAATATATCTCCAAATTATAGTACTGTATTGCCAGATTTGTCAGGATTTCCTGTCTTCTAACTGAAGTTGAGTATTGAAAGGCAATATTCTTTCTCTCTCTTTCTGTCTCTTGAGCAGGCTAAAATTTATCTGAATTAGGAGAAATCAGAACGTCGTGTTGACATCGGTTTGCCTTGTGTTTTATATCTAGATGGGATGGAAACACCACATTCTTTTTTTTATCCTCCATGGACTCCTGCATCAAAGAATATTTCCCTTATTGGCCTGTGCAAAGCTTAAAGATTTGGTGATGGTGATGGCTCTCATATTTTGAACTTCATGAAGGTGTTTATTTTGTGTTGTACAGCTCAGTACATTCTATATATGTTTGGGTCTTGTAGGTTAAACTTGCTTCCACTGCCAGGGTGTGCTGTAGCTCATAGGATATAAATGTGTGACGTAAGTGTCATTCTCTTATACTGTACATGCATTCTTAGGAAAAGTCAAAAAGTTATGTACCTGTAATTACATCTTGAAGAGAACATTGTCATGACTTAGTAACATGTCAGTAGCTTTTTAGTAAATTTATTTTCTTTTATGGTTTATTAGAAAATTCATATCTGTTGGCTTTAGGGTCATCTCTGGCAGAGGAGAGGAAGAGAAAGAACATATGTTATCTGGCAAATGATAGAGATACATATGCATTCCAGTGTTATGGCAAATTGCACTTTTCTGGTCAATTAAGGAGGCTGTTTCAACTACTGGGTAGAGCTCCACTGTTCCTTTTATTTAAAAATAACAGACTTTCTGATGTTGAGATTATGGGAGGTTTGTAAATGCAATGACAGCAAAGAAAAGATTTTGTTTAAAGCTCTTAAAGCTAATCTAGGTATACCAGGTATAATGGAATAATAAATCCATGAGATTTTAGAAAATACTATTTAAAGGTATGATATATGTAAGAAGGATGCATGGGGTTTCAGGCTTTTTTATGTGCTTAGTATATTGAGAGTTGTTTGTGCTTGCTTGAAATGCACATTTCTAAGAGCTACTTGGAGAATGAGAGAGTTCTAAAAAGGACAGTATAACATACATCTTCTCTAAGTTTTCTCTGCCTTCTGGAAAATTAAAAAGAAAGCTAAGAGGACAAAAAGGGATGGAGGATACATCCCTGCTTTGAGGGATGGGACTTAGAGACTGTAATCTGTCATTGAGATGCTAAGCAGGTAGCAGCAGCATTGGCTGCAGACCACATTTTTCTTCCTTTTCTTTCTCTGAATGTTGAAACAAGGAGCTAAAAGGACAGTCTTTTCCCTCATGGTTTTGGTTCTGGATCATTTAAGCCACACTGCAATTATGGAAAGCAGAAATGAAGCCAGCAAACAAGGTTTCTGTAGATCCTAAAGAGTTATGAAATCCAACTCATCCCCGTTAGAGGTAAACCAGAAAGAAGCTAAAGACATCGCGCCATGCATTTCTCTGTTTGCTTCTTGAGCTTTCCAGGTCTAATTTTCACTGCATTCAATTTAAAGTCAGCTGCAGAAAAGACAGATTTTTTTTGTTCACTTGAAATGCTACTCTGTTTTAAAACTAGTATAGTTGACAACGGAGAGACCAAAGCCTGGACTAAAATACAGTAACAGCAAAGAAATTTGTCATCTAATCTGTAGGTATAATGCAAAACTGTTTATTTGTTCATCCAATTTCTATTCTTATGTGGAGTCTGAAAGCAGTTAATGTCATCATTTATCTGTTAGATGTGTGATTTTGTAGCAATTACTTCTTTCTAAATTTAAAACAAGTATCCCTCTGCACTCTAGAAGCTGTTCAGTAGAATCTCAGTATATTATAATAGCTTTGGGGGTATAAAATCACTTTTCATGGCTATGCACAATTTTTTGTGATCTATTAATATGTAGCTTTAGAAGTGTGGGTGGTCTGGACACAAAGATAAATAAATGTTTCTTTGAATCTGTGCAGGAGTAGTAAATGGCCATGCTGAACTGACTGTAGGAAGGAAGAAAAATTTTTAAAAATCAACCCCCAGAATAATGTCATTTTAATCATTAGGTAACTTCAGGTGAATGGGAACTCTCCAGATGCTTTTGCTTAAGAATTCTCTTATGGTGCCCTTCTAGCATTTTAAAAATAGAAAAACTGTTCCATTTAATAATTAAAGGGTTTGTAAGAATGAGACTCTGTTCCTTGATGCAGTCCTTTCAATCCAGCATCCAGCACTGCTTTGTAGATACAAGAAGCTCTGATCCTGGGATATGGGAATTGGAA
The DNA here is from genome assembly GCA_013390045.1 of Picathartes gymnocephalus. NCBI lineage: Eukaryota > Metazoa > Chordata > Aves > Passeriformes > Picathartidae > Picathartes > Picathartes gymnocephalus. The sequence continues at coordinate 131,482 of WEKY01025723.1, forward strand.
GCCTTTAACTTTTGCTTCTCTTAGTTTCTTGTTACTCTTAAATGTGGCAAGTGTTAAATTTTCAGTGTCTAACACCTGCAAAAAACCAGATCTCCAAAGGTAATTCCCCCCAATCTGGGTAATAAATCTACAGCTGTTTGCTAAATTAATCCATGATTTAGAGAGCATATGAAATATTGAAACATCAAAAACACATTGACATGGAAAGTGGGCTTTTATTTGGGAATTAAAAATTATGTTAAAGAACGAAAACATTTAAAAAATTCCTGCAGTAAATTACCATTTTTTCCCACTTCTCGGGAAAATCTTCTAATTGATGTCAGCAAACTGGGTCTGGAAAGAGGGAAGTTTTGAAAGCTTTTGTGTGGCTAAATCCACAATTTTCTGCATACTTCAGTCTATAGCTGTGATAGGAAAAGAAGCATATGTGATAAAGATACTCTTGTTAGAGAAATTAGATGTGTCCCTAGCTATGGAAGATAATAATTTTAATGATATTAAATAGTCTTAGTCATAGACTTTATATTGCAGAGAGCTGTGTATTAAAATATTAGCTAATGGACTACTCAGAGCACCAGCGGCAAAGATAAAGTCCTTGAATACCTCTGGCTGCTAAATTTTTAGATTTTTATGGAGCATAATTAATAACATTTCAGTTAAGTGTCCAGCAAGAGTTCATTATAGCCACTGACCTTCTGCAGTAATGGTTGTGAACTGCTTGTTTAGATGAAAGTCATCCCAATTCAGAAATTGATGGGTATTACTGGTGTCCACTTTTATACAAAGAATTTGCATTAGTAGTTGTCTTACAGTACACTAGGGCAAATTATTAATAAGCTGTAAATGGCTGGGTATGGTTGGGTCTGTCCTTTTATCAAATATTAATGGCAGTTTGTTGTCCTTACAGATTTTCATGAATTGCTGGGTCAGCAGAAGGCTTAGTCTTTCCTGGAAGCCTTTAAAGCATTAGGAAACAGATGAGTTAGGAACCTCTTAAATTCCATCGTACTATGCAAGCAGATTGACATGCAGCAGAATGAGCCTTTTTATTTTACTTCATGGCTCAGTTCATTCTTGAAAACAAACTTCTAGTTTCATGCTGAAAAAAGAAATCAGCGATTTCCACAGTTTTTCTTTCTAAGTGCATTTTTCTGTTAAAGTGCCTGACTTTGATTTAGAACCTTATGGACTTCAGCATCGATGTAGATAGCTTGGAGAAACTTGCTCTGCAGTGCTTTAATGAGGAGAATTTGTTTGAGAAATCTGTACTCCACATTGAGTGTCAAACTGTGTTGTGAATACGTCTGTGGTGAGGGGTGGGGCTCTCTGTCCAACTGATTGATCAAATCTTGCTGCAGGTGTGAACAGCATGGAAGCAGAGATCAGCTAACAAAACACTTGGGGGAAAATACCACACAGCTCATTTGGCACAGGTGTTATATGTAAGAGTCTGTGTATGTATTGTAGCAGACCAATATCCTATCTAGCTCTATATCCTTGTCATAGAAGCTGAAAGCGTACACCCTGGATGAGTGTAAGTGCAGGGCAAGCATATGTGAAATTTTCCCTCGTGGATTCTTGGTGTTTGACCATTTTCAACTTGAGGACATCCCAGGCAAGGTAGTTTCTGCACATTTATAACCCTGAATGGATTTTTTTTTTTTTTCTGTGAAAATTATCTAGCTCTCACCTCAGCTTTTCCCAAGTATCATCGACCCTAATATGCTGTGGCAGTGGGTGTGTCAATTAGCTGCCTATTCCAGGAGAAAACACCTTTTGCTTTCAACCTGGAGACAAAGAGAATGGTTGTTCCCAACTTCTTATGATTTCACACATCTGTATCAGCTCTCCATCTCATTTCCATTACTCATTCTTGTAAGCTGCCAAAAAAAACCAAAACAGAACAAAAAAACCCCAAAAAAACCCCTCCAAAAAACCAAAAAAACAAAAACACCCCACATTTGGCCAGCAGCTACTCTTTAACACCAAATGCTGAAATGTGCCACTAGTGAAAATATAAAATTAAGCCTTGTTTACAAAGGAAATGTAGCAGAAGAAAGTTCGCATTTTACAGAATTGATAGAAGATGTGCCGTTGCTCTCAGTCTGTGAGAAAAGTGTACTAATCTGTGTAAAAAAGCACTTCTTTTAGGAGATGTAATGGATTTTTGAAGTGATGCTTATAAATCACAGTTCATTCAATCAGTTCTAACCTCTTTGAGACAACTCTATAAGAAGCTGTACAAAATCATTAATTTCTTTGGCACTTAAGAGAAATAATTCTCAGAATATTGAATTGCAAGGGATTTCTGTCATGCCTGGAGAGCAGTGGTATATTTAGCATTGCAACAGAAGACGTGTAGATACTTCTCACCTCTTTGTACTGAACTACTCTCCTATATAAATTTGTGTACATAATTTTGTATTATATATAAATATGCAGCTGATTAAATAGCTGTATCCTATCTAACAAATACATGACCAAATGGAGTAACAGGAAGCATTTACAGTAACTACTAGTACGCTCTAATGCAGAAGGGATGTTTGTAAGGACCTGTGTGCTGGCCAGCTATGCTTGGGTATAAAACCTCTGCTGACTCCTCTTGATAATTTCTTGTTAAGGATTTTTAGGATAGATGCAGGAAATATGTACCAAAGTAGGTAGATTACTGATTAAATTGTGTTGTCTATGGAGTCAATTCATATTCCTCAGTCAGTCCCATTTAAATGAAATAGGATGAAGAGAATTTTAACTGGGTTTTCTTTATGTGGGTGAACTTGACAGTACAACCTCAGTTTCATTGTAGTAACTGACGGAGTTAACAGAACATGTTTTAAGGGAGGAAGCTTACATTGCAATCCTTTTTTGTGCCTGTATCCTCACTTCCACAAGCTTCCCACTGATAACTTGGGTTACTCTAGATGGGTCAAATCTATGGACTTTGAAATGCTTTGAAGTGCTTTGTTAAGAAGTAGGTTTTCATTCTATAACTGAAAGTACATTAGAGGCACAGCTCTAGGTTCTCTCTCTTCCTCTTCTCTGTACTAAATGAAAGCAAGCATTGCATTAATGCCAGACTTTACTAGTTCCATTTCCTGTGGGATATGACTTAAAATAAAAATCAGGATACTATCATGCCTATTTAGTTGTGCTCACAGGCTGCACTGCTTCAAGCAAAAACTGTTGTAGTACCAACATTATTTGCTGTAAAACAAGCAAATGTACTAACTTCCAGCCCTGACAGATGTCTCAATCTCCTGCACTGACCCTGTGTAAAGTGTTTTTGTCTCCCCTTCCCCCTCCTTGTCTCCAGCCACTTTCCTGATGCAGGGAATTAGGTTGTCATGCCTATGTCTGCTCCACTTCCACTGACGTGTGCCTACATCTGGTCCTGGGAAAGGGGCAACAGGAAGGGCAGTTTTTAGCTAATGTCTGGCTAAACATATGTGAGACAAACAACTTGTGTATGCTCTTTTTTTTAACAGTTATGAACAAACACATATGGCTTAATGCAGTGTCCAAGGAACTGTATATATCTTACCAATCAAAGAAACTGCTGGAGCTGACTGCACTCTGCTTCTGGTGCATTACCTTCTACACGACCTTTAGTTTTCAATTGCATAAAACCCCAATAATTACAATTTTATACAACAAATCCAGTTTTTCCTGCTTTGAATTTTTAACTCATGTCCAGATATACCAAAGTAATGATTTACCAAAGCCTTTTCTTCCATGTGTCCTTCTGTATTGTCACATTAATATTAGACCTATCATTTGTATGAAACTGTTTTCTCATAGGTTGTTATCAGTCACAGATATATTGATATCTTTATTTCTGCTTCTTTACACCAGTAAGGTCACATATTAAACCCTGCATAGATACATAGACACCTAGTTATTTTTGGTTAAGGTTATTTCATTAATCGTTGGATAGGCTATTACATTTTTATTAATTAGTTTATTTTATGGATGCACTTCAAGTTTGGTACTTTCATCCCTATGATGCTTAATTGGCATTTCTGTTGGATCAATATGTGTTTACATGGACATGGACTCAATAAAGCATGTCTGTTAGTCTCTTCTGAAAAGATTGTCTTAAGATGCTCCCAAATGGAAGAGAATAATCTCTTGGAGAGAAGGATTATCCCTCTGTTAATGCTTATGCCATACATGGGACCATAAGTGCGGGTTGTGTAGATAGGGTTTTTGGTGTACTATTAGAAAATACCTTCATCTCAAGAAAATATCAACTCAGAGTTTAAACTTTTGAATTTGCTATTACATTCACGAGAAGGAAGCAGTAACCTTAATGTACCAACTCAGCACTTGCTCAGGTTTCAACAGGCTGGTTCCCATTGTGTTTTGTTTACTGTACTGCTACTGCTGCTCATGAAGACATCCAACAGAACCTGATTTACAACATTTTGAGAAACTAAATCACTGAAGGCCCTTCGGATGTTTTGGAGCATGCTGTGCTTACAGTTGTAGTTATTCTAATGAGCCTCTAGGCAGCACCAGGAATACCAAGGCTCACTTAGTGTTTGGAGCCCCATCAGGATCTAGTGTCCAGCTCATCGTGCAAAATTAAGATGGGACAAAATTGCTGAAATTGAACATTGTCTATTTAATCGGAGCACCAGATTCAGTAATGATGAGTTTTAAAATAGACAAAACCTGGTATTTCCTGCCTCTGCCTCGTGCTTGTGTAGGTCTATAGTAATACTATACGACAATGTCTCACCAGTTGGTGGCTGCGCAAGTTGAGAGACAGTGGGGAGAACTGGGAGGGTCTTTTCAAAAAACTTTTGTTGTTCAAACATATAGGGAGCTCAGGAACACAAGCTGCAATGAAATCAGCCACAGCTTGTTCTTAGAGGGGATTTCAGGTTCTCTGCATTTTGAAAATCCCAGCTAATTCAATGTGTGTCTGTGGGTTTCTGAGGAGGAGAGAGTGCTGTGTGCATGACACTGTAGGAGCAAGGGGATGAAACAAATGTATCCTAAACAAACTAAATGTGCCCTGCTTTCTTAGAGCACAGAACTCTGTCTTAATATAACACATTTTAAAACAGTGTGTGCTGCCATCACTAACAATAGTAGAATAATTATTGTCCCCAAAATTTTCATTTGAAAATGAAGTCACGAGTTAGAAAATTCTTTTTCCTTTAGTTTTAGATTTGTATAACTTTTAAAGGACCTAAGAGAGACCATTTCATTCTGGGTTTCAGAAGAAAGAAGAATGGCAACCTCCCATGTATTTGGCCCTTGTTTATTTGTTTGCTCCCTTTTGTTACTATTAAAGTAAAATTCCATATCCTGGGGTTTGTTTCTTTTCTTTTTTTAGCTCTCTTTGAAGTTGGTGTATTTAGCAATAATTTTGGCAGTGGTGCAGTCTTATAATGATTTTGCTATGATATCAGGCTGCTTTTGTGTTCTTTTTCCATTGATAAAAAACAAACCCCAAGTCTCTTAGGTTTATAATATTCAATTAAAGAAGTAACGCTTACATTTTCTCGAAATGAATTTTTTTTTTTTTAATTTTAATAGCCACTTGTGCCTGTATCTGAGGAGGGGGAAAAGACCTGGCCAGCTGAAACAGCCTTTTTGAAAGGCTGACTGCTCTTAATTTTCAGAAATTTTTGTCTGAAGGGAGGACCCTAGACAATATTTGGGAGTTAGACTAGACCATGTGTTAAATTTCCAGAACCCTATGGTTGTGGGACACAGGTTATCCCTCGGTTTCTAAAACTTTGTTGTTGAAAGGCCGTGTTCAGAAATTGCCAGAAAACACAAATATTTTCACTGCCTATT
>WEKY01025725.1:6185-44995 GCA_013390045.1 Picathartes gymnocephalus
ACAACAGAGGTGGGTCTCAGGGCAGACAGACTTACACAATAAGAAATGAATAAGCAGGGAGGCGGAGATACATACAGTTGAACCAATGGGTAACTAAATAACAAAGAACCGTCTAGCTAGGGAGGCAGGGCTCGGGGAAACTGACAAGGGAGAGAGAGGGATAACAGAGCAACAGGGGCAGAACTTACGTGACAATCAAATGAGGAACAAACCAAGTAGAAAGAGGAGAGAAGGGGAGAATCTGGAACATACCAATCATACACAAAAACCTACTGCAACAAAGCATGGCAAGGCAGGGATTTGCATACAAGACTCTGGAAAGGACAGGTGCTGAGACACAGTGGGAATTCATGTATGTTCCTGGAGAGCAGTACAGAGATGTGTCTGTGGGTCCTTCTCAGTAATAGTTTTAGGAAGATCTTTGACACTGCTTGGGAATGTTGGGGTTGGAGCACTGAGGTGGGTATGCTGTCCCTGTCACCTTCTGTGCAAATTGAGTGTTGCTACACCATTTCAGACTTTTGAAGGATCTGGACTTCCCACAACCATGCTAACGGTATCAGTGTCCTGTCTATCAAGAGAGAAATCTACACAGGCAGAACAAGCAGAATCAGTTGCATTAGTCAAAGACCACACATTGAAATGATTACATAAATTAATAATAAGGAAGCACTGAATTTACAGAAGTCCTTTATAAGTCAGAACAAAATATTTTCTCCAGCAATAGTAAAATCTACTTTTCTTAAAAAAAAGAGATCTGTCTAATGACTGTTCACAAATCTAGTCCCTGTGTGTTAAAAAGGCTCATCCATAAGGCAGTGTCACAGCAGTGCCTTCATGTTCACAGATAAAAATAAAAGTGTTGGCTGCGTGTGGAATTGCCGTATTTACTAATAGCATAACCTCTCACAATACTGGGTAGATGGGTGCATTCAGTGCTCAGGCAAGGCAGATCAGGCCCTTATACTTCGAAAAACTTCCTGTTCAAGTTAATTAACATACGAAGTCTGTATTAACCACTGGATTTTCTATGGTAGCTAATGCAAGAAATTACACTGCCTCTAGTTAATTGGGAGAAAAAAAAAGATGTTTCTGCAATTTCAATCAGAATCTTTTATAAATATCAAATACTGCATTATTGCTAGGGATAATTCCTTGTTTATCCACAAGTATAATATGTGGATATACTGCAACAGACTTTTTAATTGTTCTTCAAATTGCCTTGTCTCTCTTCATCTCTTTCTTCAGTATTCAATTGCTAGTTCAAACATAAAGGCTTTTGCTAACTAACTGTTTAAAGGCTCCTGATTGCATTAACCAAAAACTGAGTGCCATAAAAATCTTGATTGGATATCAGAAAGATTAAAACCCTGTCTCATTTGCCAATCACAATTAATAGATTTATTAGATAAGAACTGTGTCTTTCAGAGTTTCACCTGCATTGATTTCTCAGACAATGAAAATTCTATTTAAAGTCTTTAATCAGACTGGAACAGAAACATCTATACTGATGTTTATTCTGAACAACTGGAAATACTGAAAATTAAGCAGAGAGAAAATGTTGGACCAAATATATTTGCTGTGGCATTATTGTTTTGTGTCAGAAAGAACTCAGATTTGAGACTCTTTTGTTACCTAATACCTTAAAGCAGTTTATATCATGTTTAGATGCAGCTACCTGGTGTTTCAGGGAACAAGTGAATCACAGAAAGTGAAGGGTGTCCTAGCTCCAGTCCTCTGAAAAGTGCCCCCTTACCTGGTAGTTCCAATTTAGCAGTGAGTCACTGTTAGTTCTGGATTTCCCTTGCATGTCTCCAGAGACATTACTGAGCTAGGAGGAACTGCTGTGATCTGTATGTGTATATGCTACAGAAAACTAACAGTTAAAAGGGAGGAGCTACCTAACTAAAAGAGATGTGGACACTCAAAAATGTGTTTTCTCTCTGACAGTGTCATCTTCTTGCTATTTAGTTCCTGAAGGATCCATTTATTACACTTCAAACCAGTTCATTAGAGTTGATATTAAAGGCAGAAGGGTTTGAAAAGCATGAAAGACACCAGTACAAAGAAGGATGGAAAGGTGATTTGATCATTGACATAAAGGACTGTCAGCAAAAGGAAAAAATAATGTCTGAATGCTTAGCACATTAAAACCAAAAGCTGCTCTTAGAATTTAAACTAGACCTCTACGACATTGTTCAGAGAAAATATATTTTCATGTCAGAGCTACATTCCTTATTTTGCCCCCTGTTATTATATGACTAACAATAAGACCTTTAACTTCAATGCCTCCGGCAATTATTTCCATGGGACCTATTCCCCATTTCTTCAAGCCGTGTTAAACAGAGGTGGGCTCATTTCTGGGAATATGTGAGAAAAAAATAAATAAAGAAGAAGAAAGCAAGCAAGCAAGCAAGCAAACAAGCAAGCAAGCAGTTGTTTCCATTGTGTTCTTTCTAGAAATCATGAAAAAAAATATATAGGAGATCCTACGAGAGATGAATCTTTTAAAGGAGCAGGAAAAAATTTCATGCAATGCAAATAACCCCATTTCATTTGCCTAGCCCTGCTACCGTTCTATTCACAGCACCTCTCTCTATGCTGAGTTAGGTCAGCCTGAAGGTAGATATAACCCTCAAGTGGCTGACCATATGTATTTTATAGGGAACTGGGGCAGAGACATTCGCCCTTGTTTTGGCAATCCCTTTTGCCATCTGTGCTGCCATGGGAGAGTGCTTGTCTGGCATCCTGCCACTGAGGTGCCCTTTTCCTTGGCATGATGTTGTTAGGCTGCCTTTTGGGGAAGAATGGCAGCGTGTTTACAGCAGTTATACTATGCTGGAAAATCCAGCCCATAAATTAATTTTCTACCCCTGTTCTCTTAGTGAAGCCATCTCATCTACAGACCATTTTCAATTTACTTTATATGAGCCCTGCTTCTTTTACTATAGATTTTGTCTTGCTAGAAAACCTGTCAAACAATTTCTTTGTGTGGCAACAACTTTATTTTAATTAAGTTTGTGTAATTCTGAAATAATACAGTTGAATTCAGTGCAGGTCATCCAGATTTACACCACTATAACAAGGAAAACAATTTGGTCCACAGTTAAACCTTACCCTATTTGTTAATTGATTTGCATGGTAGATGAAGTGTGAACAAGACATGGTAATGGCATATCATATAATTCAAAACTATCATAAAATACAAAACATTCAACCTGGCATTATTCATCTACAAAATTCAATCACTGTCCCCCATCTTTATTCTTTGAAAGCATATGCATAAACAACATAGAGAATACGGGGGAACAAGTCAAGGCTGTTCCTTTTGTTTTCGACAATAAACATTCATATATATTTAAGAAGTTGAAATGCCTTAATGGCTTTAAACCTGGAAATAGAGTGATATAATCTTAAGAGTAATTTTTCTAGATTTTTTATATTTTTTACATTTGGAATGTGAATTTTAATTTCTCTTGTCATCCTCAGGTTTCTCATTATGAAGGCTGATTGGTAACAATGTCTGGAGTATCCAACATGTGTTAATCATTTTGCGTATGAGGGTGAATGTAATTAGACACTGTCAGTCACATGCTCTGTCACCTCTTCTATGACATTTATCCACATAGGGTCAGAATTGTAGAATCATAGAATGGTTTTGGGTTAGAGGGGACCTTTAGAGGTCATCTAGCTCAACCCTCCTGACATGTGCAGGGGCATCTTCAACTACGTCATGTTTCTCAGTCCTATCCTCATCTTGAGTGCTTTCAGGGGTGAGCATCTATCATCTTTCTGTGCAATCTGTTCCAGTGCTTCACCACACTCATCATAAAAACTCACTTCCTTACACCTAATTTTCAGTAAGTCTTCCTTTGTCCACTCATGGAGTTACTGCACTGGAGAAACTAAATAGATTGGTCAGGAAGGAGCACAGGTGAAGCTGTGCTGCCTGTCTCAAACCACATCCCTGTTCTCCATGTGCCTTAGCACAGCTTCTAGAAGGATCTGTTCCATCATCTTCCCAGGCACAGAGCTGAGGTTGGTAGTTTCCAAGGTCATCCTTTCATCCTTTTAAAAAATGGTTGTACGTTTCTGCTTTTCTAGACATCAGGGACTTTCTGACTGCCATGTCTTTTCAAACATCACAGAGAGTGGCTTGGCAACTACATCAGCCAATTCCCTCAGGACTGTGGGATCAATCTTGCCTGTTTCCATAGACTTACATATATTCACTTTCCTCAGGGGATCTCAAAGCTAAGAATTTCTTACAGTGGGAGAGACTTTGCTCCCTTATTCCCTCTCTTGTGGTCTATCCTGTTGAGAGGTGTGGAAAGTAGCTGCCAGAGAAGATTGAGGAAAAAAGTTGTTGGGTACCTCAATGTTCCCCTCAACTCTTTGATCAGTTTTCCAGTTATGCTCATGAGGGGGAATTCATTCTTTTTAACCTTTGTTTTCAGGATGACAGACCTGTAGAAGCCTTTCTTATTCTTTGTGTCCCTTCCCAGCTTCATCTGCAGCTGCACCTTGGACTTCCTGACCCCATCCCTACAGAACGAGGTAGCATCCATATACTCTTCCCACGATACATGCTTCCACTGCCTGTTTGTTTGCTGCTTGCTCTTAAGTGTTACTCAAAACAGATAACAGAAACATTAGTTATGTCTCCTCAGGGGAAGACAGTAAAGTCCTTGACAATTCCCTTGGTATTCGTTCATTTATAAATGCTGCACAGTGCGCTATCTATGCAAAAATACTGCTGATAGGGCCCTTTTTAAAAAGGTTTTATGATTACTATTTTTAAATCTACTGTTTCTTAAGCTGAATTTATAAACGGATGCAAATCCCTTTTTCTTTCTGTGATTCAGTGGGATGAAAATATACCAGAAAATGCTAAGCTGTGTTAAAAGGTAAGTATCCTGCAATGCTTTCCAGTTAAGAGTCACCTTGTAATTTATCAAGAATCATTTATGAACATGCTTTAGTAGCCATACAGGGATACACACACTAAATAAGAGGGATTACACAACAAACATATACAAGAATAAATAGAGTGACAAAACACGGGATGCTTTCCATGTCTCATGGGTGCAGTGTGCAGTCTTTAACTGTGTGAGAGGAAAAATTTAGAAGTTAAAAATAATGGAATCATAGGACGTTTAGGTTAGAAAAAACCCTTAAGAGTTTTGCATAACACTGTAAACCTAATACTGCCAATTCCACTACTAAACCATGTCCCTGGCATCCATGTCTACATATCTTTTAAATAACTCCAGGGATGTTGACTGCAGCACTTCCCTGGGCAGCCTGTTACAATGCCTGACAACCCTTTCAGTGAAGAAATTTTTCCTAATATTCAATCTAAGCCTCCCTTGGCACAACCGGAGGCTATATCCTCTTGCCGTATTACTTTTTGTCTGGGAGAAGAAACCAACCTCACTTGAATTCTGCAACCTTCTTTTAGCAGTTGTAGAGAATGATAAGGTCTCCCCTGTATCTCCTTTCTCCAGTCTAGGCAAGCCCAACTCCCTCAGCTGCACCCCATGACTCGTTCTCTAGACCCTTCACCACCTTCTTTGCTCTTTTCTGGATGCTCTCCAGCACCCCAGTGGCTTGTATCATCAAAGATTCAGTGCCATTCATGATGAATTCTTCATGAGGTTAACAGTAAAAAACTGCAAAAGTCACCTAAATCAGACAGGGAGCCAGGGACTCCTAACCTGCTTCTTGGCATGGAGAGGAAGGTGTTAGTGAAACAGTGTAAGGCAGCAAGCTCTTCTGTCTGGGGAACTATTAAAAGGCTCCAATTTCTGGTTTACTCTGGTGTATGATAGACCATTCCATAGCACTAGGGTTTCAAGATGTCCTGCAGAGCCAGCAAGATGTTTCGTTTATCACATATTCCAGATACTTGGTGTTTCTAAGGCTGTTTGGCTTATACCCAGTTTCTTTTGTAGACCAAAATTCACTGCTTTNCACTGCTTTCAATTCTATGCTTGTAAAAACAACCAGCTCATACTGTGTTACTGTGGATATAGAAAAAAGGAGTTCATACTGTGTTACTGTGGATATAGATAAGTGCTACATTGTATAGGATGGCAACTAAAGTTTCTTTTTCCTTGAGGCAAAAAGTTTTACATCTTATGGAAATCCTCTTTTTGTTTGTATTGACCTCAGTGGATCCCAAAACACAAGCCTCTGGAGTCATCTGTGAGCAAGTTGCTTAAAAGACTTGTTGGGATCTCTCATTGCCTTTCAGATGGATCTTCCTCTTTGTTTGTTACTGAGCTCTCTGTTGTCGTTATGTGCACAAGTGCTGCGACTTGCTTTAGTGGGCTGCCTCTTGTGCCTTAGGTGAGTCTCCACCTATTTTGTGAACACCAAGATTTATGCAGGTGAAAGGTGCATAGTTGCTGAGTTGAAGCATTTCTGCATATGTCCAGAGGATGCAACCATGTATAAGAACAGAACAATTATTACCCCTTGTTTTATAGAATGATGCAGAAAGTTCGAGAGGTTTGAGTTAAGATAAATCACTCAACAATATATCCATCTCTGCTGCACCAGACATTCAGCTACTGTTTATATTTAATTGTCACTGGACAGTAATCAAATGCTGCATAGAATGCCAAGAAATCACTTGTTTCATAATTTGAGAACAATTAATGAATTCTGTATTTGGCCCAAGCTCTGGAGAGTTACGATTTCCTTTAATATGATACTCCAGTTCTGTTTGATCCACTCACAAGGTAGACAGTTTTGTGAATGCCACTATGTGGGGGGTGAGAAAATTGTGGCATAGTATATATGCTATGTTAGTCACAAGGTACCTACTTTAACCACCAAATCCAGTCACTGGTCAGTAAGATGTTCAAGTGACGAGTTCTTTACCTTCCATGTAGCACTAGACGTGTTGGGAATCTACAGTATTTTTTTGTAATTATGAATGCTGGTCTTCCTTTGTCTGAGTTGGCTTATGTTATTTAACACCAGAACTTAAAATAGGAGAAGGAAGGTTTCAAAACTACATTCTACTGACCATATGCATCTTGTTAAATTCAATATATTTTACTTCTATTTGTAAACCAGTATGTATGCACCATTGTTCTGATGGACACTCTTTTCTGAAGTAACCATAACACTAAGATGGCTGCCTAGAGCTTGAATTTTTTCAGTCTTCCTGTGTGGATAAATTTTTTTCTGAATTTTTACTGTGGCTATCAGCAAGTGGCACAATTTAGCTTCTTTAAATGCATGCTCTAGGCATTTTATACCTTGATTTCCTGGAGGAATCAAGGGTTGAGCTGGGTATTGCACACCTGTTTCCCTATTAAGATAATATGGCAGACCTAATTGTATCTTCTTACTGCAATGCTTTCACTCACAGACCTCTGGCTAGAACACTGATTAGGGCAGATCCAAACCAGTGTCTTTAAGCCAAAACATAGTTTATTTCTTTTCCCAGCTAAAAAGTTAGTAATGCAAATTGTGGTTCAAAAAACATTATCTGGGTCCTTCATTCTTCTTTCACAGAAACAAGAGATGAAAGTAGACTTTTGGTAATGGTTAGTAGTGACCAGCTGCACCAAGCTTATAATTTCCTTTGCCATCCAAGGCACATGATGTCTTTAAAATTTGTGCATCAATGCACCAATTCCCAGGGACAAAAAAATGAAGGCATCTAGTCTGCATATTTTCCCACACCCTACATAATACTACTCCATGGTGATGCTGTGCCTTAAGGTATGCATGTAAAAATTGTGATCCCAAAACCATAAAAGAAAGGAAATCTCTTGTTGTACTATGTAAGCTGAAAGAAAATAACCAAAACTAAAGTTGTTGTGGTTTAACTGAAGACTTTCCTTCCTCAATATTTCTTCTGATTAAAAAAAAATTGCAAAAGCAGCTCTTGTTACTGAAAACACCAGTTTACAGGAGGTGGCACTCTTTGGCCTACCTCTCCCTGCTTCCAAATCATGGTGTTAAGATTCAATTATTAAAATTACTAGAGAGGTGCCTCTGCCTGAATTAAGGTGCAAATGAGACCATATGCTGAGGTCATAGTACAGATCATTATTTACAGTAAATGTGATTTAGAGAGAGAGAGAGAGAAAAATAGGGAAAAGAAAGAGAAAGAATAAGAGTAGAAAGCTATATAGCCACCATCCAATGGATCTTGTGACAAGACTTTATTGTTGCAATTCCAGTGTCTGTTGTTTGAAGTGGTGGTCACTGTCTTGATCCATCAGGAATGGGGGAAGCCCATAAAGCACCAAAGTTCCACGGGTTATAGATGCTCAGGTTCAGGTGGGAAGGCCCAGGTATTTCTCCTGTGGTGGGGAGTTTTACACTGAATGATGTAATGTTGTAGATCACGGGACACGTTGGGAGTCTCTGATGGTCCAGGACACCTCTCAAGATGCCACAGCTGTCTCTCAGGTCAGGTCAGTTTAGTCAATTATGGTCCATCAGAAGGGGTGAATACCTTCAGGCTATGTGTGAATATCCCCATACTTTACTGGAGGGGACTTTTCACACCTGAGCCATTATGTAAAGAGAGGGCATTGGTTGTGGCATTGTAAAAAAGCACTATCCCACCTCCTATGATTTGCCTGTCATGATCCTCCTCTCTTATTGGTTAAGTGGTTGATAGTTTGAGTCATTAGCTAGTCCAATCTCTCACACATGGTCAGGTGGCATATTCTTGAGCTAAGACTGCTATTGTTGTGTACCAAAAAGCTTTTGCATAGAAGTTTATGGCTATGTTTGCTTCTGAAAGATTGAATTTATGACTGCATTTATTTCCACCTACTGGATCACCATTGAAATGGACAGCATTTCTCAGTCACATCCTTTAAATCAAAGACAGAAAATATTCTGCTCATTTATAATCCATGCTTTCAAATAGATGACAGGTGAAATACCATTCAAAGATAAATTATGATATTTCAGTTTGAGAATTCAAACTGGAGTTCACAAAATTATGGGCTACAATGGCAAATTTAGACTATCTTTATTTTTTGAGTGCTGCAATTTGTATTCTATTTTTTATCCTGTATGCAAAGACAAAGGAAAAAGTTGAGGCTTGCTTTTAATCCTGTTGGTTTAAGCTGCCTCACCAGTTCCCTTGGCACTGGGCCTAGATGATGCCAGTCACCCACCCCTGAGCAGCTGGATTGCTAAATTCCAATCTATGCCCTTTAACCGCTGAGCTTTTCAAAATATATTTGAATATGTCATACTGATGAATTAATTAGTTCAGTTCAGACCTCTGCTCCATGGAAAATGTGGGGCCAGAATGCTTTGGAAAATACGAAAATCAGGAAATTATAGGATCTCTTTGGATCTGTTCCTTCTTATGGCAGCTACCATGACACAGATGCCCATAGAGTCCGCTAATATCCAGCAGGGCTTATTTCTTTGGGCATAGGGATTTCTGTGTTGACTGTGAGTTGTGTTTGCAAAGCCAGCTCAAGTTAAATGGTGCTGTGCTTCAGGCAAGACAAATCAGATCAGGAGTGCACCAGAGATACTCATAATGTTGTTAGACACCACAAGAGCCCTTGGAAAAAGGGAGTGTGGCCAAGAGCTGAAAATGCTACACAGAATCACTCAGGCAAATACAGGTTCACATATTTTTGGCTGGCGGAATGTTTCTGTTTGCCTCAGCTAATCATCTCCCTGGTGCCTGGACTGGCTTTGCTCCCAGGAAAAGTGTGGTGTCATTGCTGCAGCCTAGCTCTCAGTGGTTGCAAACCAAGTGCTCTGCACAGAAAAAAATGGAGAATTAACTGCATTTAAACAATTCAGATCAAATTACTATGAAGGCATCTGTGAGAGAAGTGACATCTCTGATGTGTTTCACCTCTGATATCCTTTATCAGTAAGGAGGTTAGAAATCCAAGTCCTGTGTTGATACAATTACAAATCCAGACTAAATTCATGTTGTGAACTCTGCGAAGCTTTGACACACCTTAAACACAACTCAGACTTTTCTCTGTAATGCTCGTGACCTTTTGATTGCTGGTGAAATTAAATTTCCTTTACTGGTTTTACTGTCTTAGTTGTGCAAGATGACTTGCTAAATACTTTCTATTTTCTACAGGTTTCTTAGAAGAGGAAGCATATTTATTACTGGCCAAAAACTAAAATAATACATAAACAGAGAGGTCTTGAGGACATTAAAACATTGATGGATTTAGGACAAGTGGTTTGCACTTTGTCTTCATGAAGATAGGTCAGTCGTTCCTTTGTTCCTGGGCCCTTGTTCTTCATGTTCTTTATAGAGTAGAAGAGTGGGAACATATAATTTTATGATCTCTGTTTCTTTTTAAAAAGTATCTTGGTACTTTTGTTAACATCTTGAAATTGAATGTCCACATGTCTCGGGCACCCCTTTGATCATAACACCTCTTTCTATCCTGCTCAGAGGGGAAAGTTCTGCTTCTGTAACTGTAGATGATGATAAACTAGGAGTGAAAGCTGACTCAGACTCTGCACTGTTTTTGCTTTACAGTGAAGATGTTTCAGGTGACTTTTGTTACAAGGATTTGTCATGGCCATCCACACAGAAAAGCAGTGTCCTCTGAAGGCTTTTGCTACATTCATTAAATCCATTTTCATCTGCCTTACCTCTCCTTTCCAAGAGAGATGGCCTGCATGCATTGTTAGGAAAAAGAAATGGGGGTTGAACCTGCGGAAGTACCGTCTGAGATAGGAGGGCATAGTTTACCTATCCAGAATCCCATTCAGTAATTGGTGGACAAAGAATGAATCTGGCTTTATTGAAGCAAAGGGAATGGAACTCTGGGAAATAGTTCAACCATATAGCTCAGATGTTGGAAAATAATAGCTCATTCAAACTATTTCAAACAATCTATGCCACATGTTTCTGTGAGGGCTCCTGGTAGAAATATTTGATAAAATTATATTCACGCACATAGAAATGAGTATGACTCTGACATTAAGTCTAAGGGATTGTATTTCTTTGGTAGTGAAAGAACAAAACAAGTTTCCAGTGTTGATGCTGCCACAACACCAAATGCTCTTCTAAGAGCCCTTCCTTCTGTATTTAGATCATTCTTGCCTTCTCCTCTGGGTGCAATTTTCAAGGCATATTGTGTGAATGGACACATTTCCTCTTAAATTACTGGCAAAACTCCCACATACTTCAGTGGAAAGAAGATAAGATGCTATTTGTAAGATGGTGACTTTTTCCTATTCCAAGTATGCCTAGTGGTGCTCTGCCAATCATTTCATTACAGATACACTGAGCTTTTGAATAGACAGTGAGTCACCAAACCTTATCAAAAAAGCCAGAACACATAGAATGTATATAGTAGTTTTCATTATAGTTCTATATTATTCCATGTTATCCATAGCTGGGCATTAACTATGTCTTGTTGTTTTCTCTTCCATTTAAATTGTTAGGTATGGAAGTAAATAGAAAAAAAAAGAACCAGCTGTCTCTGTGTTTTTCAGTGAAACGTAATATATTCAGGCCAGTTTTTGAACACAAGCAAAGATTTTTAAAGTAATGAACCAGTTGGAGTTTTGCCTACGTAGAGAGCATGAGACAATCCCAGTCTGTGAATGCTTCCACCAGGCTTGCATTAGCTTTCAGTAGGAGTTAATTTGACAAAATCTTTTTTTATAACCAAAGTAATCAGAACAAAAAAGAGGTTCTGCAAGTGCTCCCCTCTGTGCTCACTCATTCAAATAAAAACCCCTGTTGTCATAAAAAGTACAACAAGGGTACAGAAATACGTTTTAATGAACTAGTTCTTGTGGCAGCATGAAATCTGGGATTAGATATACAGTGCTATTAGTCTCATTTGTGTCTATCTAGTCAGTCTTGTGTTACTTTTATCTAATTTTCGTAAATGTTTAAGCTGGTAATATAAATCATTCCTCTTGTCTCCTGTAGTGCTCTGAGGAGCGACAAAAAAACCCCAAACTTAACATCCAACACTGATTTGCAATCAAGTTCCACTGTTTCAAATTGCATCACGTGATTCTGCCTAATGGTGATAAATGGTGATAAAGAGCTCCAGGAATTGGATAATGTTGAGGATTATGGGTCACAATGATCAGCTATTGGGAAAGGCTTAAAATAGTGACAAATGTATTGGTGTGATTTACTAGGCAGACACCAATTTTTTACCGTGTGTTTCCTGTGTCCTGTGTTATAGTTAGTCTTGCTTTTTTTTGCATTATACTCACATGAGCAAAGCTTAGAAGACAGGATGGCGTTTTGAAAATAAAAAGGTGAAAAGAGCCTGTATAGGGGCAGATCAGCCCCTTGGTTACAGTAATTCTCACCTCAAAACTTGGTACTACACACAGTACTGCTAACTGAATGTATGATCTGTATGTATACAAAAAAAGAAAAATCTTTGACTTAGATTTTTTGAGCTATATTTGTGGGAGATAGAGTACTATGTCATTTTTAGAATTAGGCAGTGCAAAGAAAGGCTTTACAGAACTAATATTATTCCTCACAAATTGTGCCCAGACTTAGAGGAACGCTCATGGAAACCCTTGGGCTTCACCAAGATTCAGTTTTATAAGACTATTTTGGCCTGATTTTGTGAATATAATTTAATTTCTAGCTGTTGTCTTTTTTTCTTCCAGTCCAAATTAACATGCAGCACAAATGTTACCTGCTTATGTTTCAGGTTTTCAGCACTAAGTGCCTAGAACATTTGGTTTTAAAAAATTCAAAACATCAATATTTCTTTAATGCTCTTTAAAGAATGAATGTGTTTCCTGACCAGAAACCATTACACTGCCTGCCTGCTATGTGAAATATTTGTTCTCAAATTTCCCTAGCACTTAGGCTAGTGAGGACCAAGAGTGGTTTTGATGCATTTTTATGGGGATCCCTGTAGGATCATGTTGTGACATTAATGAGGAGGCATAGTTCAGCTCTCTTCATTCCATGGCAAATGTAGAACAAGCTGCAATACTTTTGATTAAATGAAAAAAATTCCCAAGAACACAAATTGATATTTTCCCAGTGTTGTCACAAGCTTTCTTACATTCTGATTTTGATTTAATCAATATAATTTGGAAGCATCTTTTCCTGATTGTGGGTTTTCCAATGTTCCTTAGGTAGAGGTACAGAACATAATTTGCCAGACTGCTGTTCTGTCTTTCAAAAAGCTATGCTAGTGATGTTTCCTCACGGATTTTGCATCAGGTGCTTCCTCAGTCAAATACAAGATTACATTATTCCCTCTGGACTCTTCTTCTCCCAGGCCAACTGCCTGGCAGACTTTCATCTGGAAATTCTTGTCATTGCTTTCCTCAATCCTGCCTCTGACTATGAAGATTTAAGATACTGTCTCATAAGTATGCAGATGTACTTCACTGGTTTTGTTTGGATATTTTTTAAGCACTGACTAGCTAATTTCTTGTTTAAGACACACCTGATCAGAATGTGCAAATAAAAAACAAAAATCTGAAAAATATGTTGACTGCAAATTTCTTGCTTTCCAAGAAAACAGAAGGGATGTATTTTGCAAGAATTGCTGTCTTCTATTTCACCTTTGCTGCTGATGTTCCACATGTCACTTTCAAAATTAGCACTTCTTGTGCTGTTCTGCCCATTTTACATGGGATGGGGGGGAGTCAGGGAAGGTGGGAGGAAGGAAGGGAAGGACACCGACTGGTCTTCTGCTTCTTTTGGTCTGGTTTCTAGAAGTCCCACCCCCATTGGAATTTCTCCAACAGACCTCTCATACATGGTAAGATCACCATGTCATTCCACAGTTACTTTTAATAGAGATTAAAGAGCAAAAAAAAGTAATTTTTTAACATTAGAGAGGGTAGAATCTGTCACAACACGAGATGTGCTTTATTTTTGATGTAAATTCTAGATTCTCAGCACAAATGGAAACAAACTACTCATCTTCTGAAAAGTCATTCTTGAATTTTTTGTCACCTCCCTGAATTGCTACTTCACATCTAAATTTTTTATTTACTTTCTAAATTTTGGGGAGAACTTGCTACTAAGGACAGGAATTTTTTCTTGTGTAGAGAGCATTCCTTTTTTAAAAATCTGGGTGGTGTCAGTACAGTGTGTATAGAAGAAACACAAGATTTTCCAAGGCATAGAAATTAAAGAAAGTGAAATAAAACTGGAAAAGGGAAGTAGCAATTTCAGAAATGTCAAAGATTCCTCAAATTTGATAAGGGGAGTTAGCTTTCCATGAGCGCTGTAAGGCTTCTTCTCAGAGCAGAGCACTATGAATTGCACTGTCTCTGTAGACCAACAGCTACATAGACCCAGCACTCATCTGCTCTTGTGAGTGTTTTTCATTTTCAATTATGTTTGACAGCCATAATTTCTTCATTAATAATATTATAGAAACTTACATTTAAGGATTCTTTCTTGGTAAGATTACTGTAGAATGTGAGCTGGGCATTGATGAATAATCTATGAAGGATTTTTCAGAGTATGTTCCCCAGAGCTCTCATAGGTCTGACCAGTGTGAGTGCCACAAGGAAGCTCAAAGGAAAGTCTCTTAGAGCCCTCTGCTTCTTGCCAAGGTAGTTGTAGCTGTTAGTTACCCAACTGGAAGCCAGCAGATTTTGCCATACTAGTAAAGGCAGGACTGGGTGCAAGAAGACATTAAAAGGCATGCAAACTGCATGTGCATGTGAACTCAACGTCATATGGCCTTAGTTATCTCATGCTCGACATGTCCTACCACCATACCATTTCAAACAACTACATGACTATATCTTGGCACCTAAAAATACATTTCCTATAGCAGACACTGCCTCCACATGCAGTCTCTCTCCTTTTCTGCACCCCAAAACAAAGGCCTTAGGAAGGGCAAAAAAAGTATTTTCTTCTTGTTATCCTCAGGATAGCAGTGACAAAAGCAGGTTTAGGCATTTGGGGTGAATATAAAACTGCAACTCTTTGTAGAACACACCTAATACAATCATCACTTCCAAATCACAGAAGGAAAAAAATGTAATTCCTTGATAAAGTCTTGTGTGTTCTGACCAGTCAGTGCCCTTAAAAAAGGGTTCAGGAAATACGTATATCAGTTTTTCAGTCCATATGTCTCACAAAGATAAAAGAACAGATTATTTCCACTAATTTTGATAGCATTGCTGCATTTTTATAGAATAGAATAATCATCACATTTTGATGCTTTAGTCTACAAGAGTGCTGACCAGACCATTTAGCAATAACTGTCTCTTTTAACATTAGGCTTCCAGATTGCTGGTGTGCCATTGCATGCCAAACTGTAAGCTACAGAAAAGAGCCCCTTGAGATAATTTTTGCAGACAGTCTGTCATTCTGCAGCAGGAGGAGAAATGGTGGGACATGAGGCATGAAAACAGTGTGTGTGCTAAAGAAAGCAGACCCATAAGCCTGGAGATGCAGTGATAAAAGGTGGAGAACATTTGTGGTGAAAAATCTTCTCTAGCCACCTCAGGAGGAAACTTTTGTTCCTGCATGAATGAGCTTTCTTATGTGCCCAAGGGATAGAGATGTTTACTGAGCTCCCTGCCTGGACTTTGCAGCAATGTTTGAGGATTTGTAGCCCAGGTCACTGAACAGATGGAAGATAAAACTGATGAGCTGTGGGAAACACAAAATAGAGTAGGGATACAATGATGCATTGAGCATGGGCAAAACCTACGATCAATGGTACTTGGTGACATGCAAGAACAGTAAGATCAAGCAATAAACAACAGGAACATTGCTGACTTACCTTGCCCTGCTGACATCACCTACATCATGAGAGGGTTGTGTTGCAGACAGCTCCGCCTTATCTAACCCTCAGTATTTGATGGGAAAAGGTAGTTGGTTGTTTATAAATGTTGCACAGTGGAAATATCTTGACTAGAATCCTTTCAACAGCTCTTTCTGTGTCTCATTCCCTCATTGTGAGGGAGAATTACCATGAAGGACCATGACCAATCATTTAAAAAGCTTCTGACAAATGTGAGGAAATCTAATGAGTTGGTGTATAAGGCCAACTCAGCCTCTGTATTATCCTCATATTTATAGCTTGATTGAAAGGAACAGACAAACAAGAATTTCAGCATGAAACCAGAAATGCCTTACTATAATATTCTTAGTCTTTCGCTGCAAAAGAGAGATTTGATAGAGGATGATAACTGACAAGCCTTGTCAAACACTGGAAGGAATACTGAAATACTTAAAAAGACTTTATATCATGTGGATTTTATGTGGTTTCATTTGCAAGCATCAGATATTTTACTGCTATCATTGTTCACACAGCACAGCTGAAAATTACCTACAATCTTTGGCTGCTCAATATGATTCTTTATGTGAGTAAAGAAGGTAGAATTTAGTCCTTCTGATGCATACATATCTAGTCATAGGATTTGCTTCAAAGATATCATGGAGTGAGGAGAGAAAGAGCAGCACACATTTCTGGAAACAGCTTTGAATTTCTGATTATAATATGTTTATCAGGACTTGCATGAACCTCACTTTTCCTGCTGTTCATTAATTCCAGCAACACTAATGTATTGTTGAAAGAGATTACTGGACTTATGTTGCATGAATAATTGATATCTGCAGGCAGTCCAAATTTTAGTCCAAACATTTTGTACTAAAATATTTCCTTAATTGAAATCCACTTTTTTTTTTTTTTTAAGAATGGTTCAGTTCTTCTAAAATAAGTGGTTGGGGTGTTTTTCTTTCATTTCTACATACCTACATAACTTCTTTCTTAGTGATATAAGTAGTATAGTATACCCTAATCTTTTTTACAGGTATATCATATGAAGGATGAGATATTCAGTCCCTTCTTTTCTCACATTCTTTCCCTAGTAATATCATCATTATCATCATCAAAAATCATCTTCATCATCACTATCATCATCATCTCAATAATAATGTTTCTGTAAAAATTATTAATAGTAATGGCTACTTGGTAATATCACACCACTAATTCATAGCAAATATACTCAGTCATAAGTGTTTTTTGGATCAGTCTATACAATACCAAGCCTGCTGGCAACAAATGGGTTCCACCTGTCTCAAAGGGGAACATGGATCTTAGTTGAGGAGTTAGCAGGGCTTGTTGAGAGACCTTTAAACCAGATTTGAAATGGGATAGGGACATAACCAGGCTCAAAGAGATGAAGTGTGGGAAGGGGAGAGCTATAGTGACCACCCCAGCAGCAAAAGGAGTCTTAAGAGGAAATACCTCAATCAAGCACAAGCAGCTGAAGATGTAATACAACAGGATTATGGGGAATCCCTTTGTAATCCTACTGAGATATTGACACAATCAAATACAAACCAACACATGCAGTATGGGGAACAAACAGGAGGAACTATAAATCTGTGTGCAGTCACTGGGTTTTGATCTCAGTGCCATTACAGAGACATGGTGAGATAGCTCACATGACTGGAATATTGTCAAGAAGGACTACATGCTGCTTAGGAAAGACTGACCAGGAGGGCACTGCAATGGACTTGACCTCTCTGTGAGACAACACTCGGATTGCATTGAGCTCTCTCTTGGTGAGGATGATGAGTGAGTTGAGAGCTCATGTGTTAGGATGAAAGGACAGACTAATAAGGGTGATAGTACTGTGGGTGATTGCTACAGGACTCCTGATTGGGAGGAGGAAGTGCATGTGGTCTTAAAGAGGCAGCTAGAAGCAGCCTCACGGTCACAGTCACTGATTCTTGTGGGGGTCTTTATGTTCCCTGACATCCGCTGGAGAAGTGACACAGCAAAGCACAAAATGTCCAGGAGGGTCCTGGAAAGGATTGAGGACAACTACCTATCACAGGTAGTGGAGGATCCCACAAAGAATGGTGTTCTGATTGTCCTTGTATGGACAAACAGGGAAGACCTTGTTGGAAATGTAGAGTTTGGGGGCAGCCTTGGCTGCAGTGACCATGAGATTGTGGAGCTCAATATCAGATGAGGAGGAACTAGGGCAGCAGGTAAGATTGCGACCATGGACTTAAAGAGAGCTAACTTTAGCCTCTTTATGGATCTTCTTGAAAGCATCCTGTGGGAACATCCCTGCAGAGAGAGAGTGCATCCCAAAGAACAAGAAATCCGGCAAAAAGGGCAAGGAACATGGACAAATAAAGAACTATCGTTACTCAGGTGTAGGCAGGTGTTGTGGTTTGAGAAGTGATTTTTCCCTATAAGGAACTTGACCGCTTCCTTCAGGCCTGAGAGAACCAATTAGCTGGCTAGTTCTAAGATGGGACAGTCTGTTTAGCCACTTAAGAAGCTGAGTACATCTCTGTAATTCACATTCAAGAAAGGAGAAGCCCAGGAAATGCTCTCTTGCTTCTGGCTTCTGAACAGGTAACAGGGGGCCCGTGTGGCCTGGTGGGGCCGGGCCGGGGCCAGGCCCGCTTGGTCGAGCCCTGCTGGCTCCATGGGGCCCGTCTGGGCTGGGCTGGGCTGGGCCCACTCGACCAGGCATGGCTGAGATCCTGCCACAGCTGAATCCTGGCCTGGCTGCTGAGATCCTGCAGCCCCTGCCTCCCCTCTCCTCGGGAAGAGTTTGCAGCAGCTTCGGCAGCTGCCCAGCAGAGATCATGTGACCAACAGCAGAGCCCAGGAGAGATCACAACTCTCTCAGTGCACAGATGAAACTGACAGACATCAATCCTCTCTTGAGTAAGAGGAAAGGAAAGGGTGAAGACACGTGAGGAAAGCAACACGGAGATGCCGAGGTCAGTGAAGAAGGAGGCAAAGCCCAGAGGGAGGAGAAAGAGGAGATGCTCAAACCTAGGAGCTGAAATTCTTTTGTAAGGCCATGGTGATGGACTATGATATACTAGACTATTCCTTGTAACTCATAAATGCAGCTGGGGAGATGTAGCGTTCTAACTGCAGCCTGAGCAAAGGCACCTGTGCTGAAGCAAGCAGATGTTGAAGTAGCTGTGATATAAGAGAAACTTGAACAGAGATGAGAGGGAGAGAACCCTTGCCCCAGGGACAGAAGAAGAGATACTTGTCTTCTAGAGATAGAAAAGAAGACCCTTCACTTTTCTACCAGAAGAGCTCATTCTTAAAATACTGCCCAATGAGACAGGGATGAGCCCTCAAAAGCAGTTGTGGGAAGAACTGTATGTCGAGGGAAGGGACTTTCACACTGCGAACTGATTTCTTTTCTGGGCAGGTAATTTGCTGTGATATTGGAGCCACAAGAGAACAATTTTCTTGTGGGAAAGTCTCCGTGGCATGGCAGGAGAGACTCCTCTCCCTAAGTGAACTGAAGAAAGACTATTTTAGAGGTGGTAAACTGACTGAAAGTCCCAGGTTTTTCTCTTTGTGTTTTCAGTGGGAAAGAGAAGATGAGGTGGGGGGAGGAGAAGCATTCTGAAGGTTTATTCTGATTCTTCTTATTCTTCTCTTAATTCTGTTAATAAAGCTTTCTTTATATCTTTTAAAGTTTTGGGCCTGCTAACTTTTCTCCTAATCCTTATCTCACAGCAGAAAATGAGTAAATAAGTTTAGTGGGTGCACTGGTGTTCAGCCAAGGTACTTAACCTCCTACATTAGATTGCTGCAGTGTGAGGAGGTGGGCTAAAACCGCTACAGCAGGAATTACACAGAAAATGGAACCAAGGTCAGGCCATTTGGAATGAATATTAAGAGATTGTCAGAATAAGTAGAAATAAGACAAGAAAGGCCAAGATCCATCTGGAGTTAAATCTGGCCAAAGATGCCAAGGACACTGAGAAAGGTTCCTTCAAATGCATTGATAACCAAAGGAAAACGAAGGATAATGTGGGCTCATCAGTAAATGAAGAGGGGATGCTGGTAAGAGAGGAAGCAGAGAAGGCAGACTGATGCCTATGCATCAGTCTTCACTGACAAGACCAGGCCTCAGGGATCCCAGAGCCAGGAGACCAGGGTGAAGAAATGTTGAAAGGAAGACTTTACCTTGGTTAACAAGGATTAGGTCTGAGAACAGCTGGTCAAACTTGACATTCTCAAGTCCATGGGCCCTGAGCGCTGAGCCCACAGTGCTGAGAGAGCTGGTACAAACCATAGCGAGGCTGCTCATGATCACCATTGAAAGGTTGTGGAGATCAGGAGAGGTGCTGAGTACTGGAAGGAAGGAAATGTCATCCCAGTTTTCAAGTTGGTCAAGAAATAGGACCTAGGGAACCACGGGCAAGTCAGCCTCTTCTCAATCCCTGAGAAGGTGATGGAGCACCTCATTCTGGAGGCCATCTCTGTCCATATGGAAGGCAAGAAGGTGATCAGGAGTGGTCAGCATGAGTTCACTAAAGGTAATCAGGTGTTTGGACAACCTGATTGCCTTCTACACTGAAACAGCTACCTGGATGGATGAGGGGGCAGCAGTGGGTATTGTCTGCCTCAACTTCAGCAAGGCTTTGGACACTGTCACAACATCCTCATAGACAAACTCAGAAAGTGTGGACCGGATGAGTGGCCAATGGAAAGGATGGACAACTGTCTGAATGGCAGATCCCAGAGGGTTGGGATCAGTGGCACAGGGTCTGGTTGAAGGCCTGTTCCTAGTGGTGTCCCTCAAGGTTCAGTACCAGGCCCAGTATTGTTTAACTTATTTGCTGAGGACACAAAACTGTGAGCAGGGGCTGATACCCTGGAGTGCTGTGCAGCCCTTCAGAAGGACGAGATGGGCAGAGAGGTACTGTCTGAAACTCAACAAAGGCAAGTGCAGAGTCCTGAATAACCCAATGCACCTGCACAGGTTTGGGGCCGACCCACACATTTTCCTTTACAAGACATTATGTTCACTCTGCAGTAGCTTTAAGTTGCTGTAGGATAATGCAGATGGATATGAAATCATTGTCTGGAAAACATAAGTGAAAATTTTTTCTTTCCCACGTCAGGAAGTGAGCATAGTATTTTTCTGATGAATTATTTATTTCCATTTGAGGAATATTTCCTGGTACAGAAAAAACTACTTTAATCCAATTGAATGACTGGAAGATTATTATAAATTTCATTGGTTAACTGTTGTCAACAAAAAGTTTTCTACATCTGATTTTGTTGGAAATCAACTAAAGAGAACTTTAACCAAAAAAGAAATGCAGGGATGTAACAGGGTGTGTTGACTTACTGATGGAAGTCTTTCACTGAGAAGTGAAATAACGTTTGGAAATACTTGCAGATCTGCACAATGTAAAAGGTAGTAGTCAACTTCCAGAAAAACCTTGGTTCAGATTTCTTATTAAAGACAACCAGCAAAAAACCAGACTGTGGTCAAAGAAGCTCTATAAAGCAACCCACAGCTAACTAACCAGTTCTCCACAGTGCATGTACTCTCAGAGTCAAAGGATCATTACCAACACCAGGACATTGTGTGTACAGTTAAGAGAGACTGTGATGATTGACAGACACTATATGTGGTAAGTCTGCAAGTCCACAGCAATGTTTCTAAAGATTATGAAATTATTTCCTGAGTTTTTAGTGTTTATTTAGCACTGGAACTGTAAGGATATATTCCAAATTTAAAGCTAAAAAAGTATGTAACTTAAGGTATGAGTCTCATGCTTTTTAACAGCTAAGCTCCAAGTGACCTCAATGTCTTTCTCTCTGAATTTATGTCTACATCACATACTTAAGAGCTCCTTGAAATGTTTCATAACCTAAATTGTCTTTTCTGTTTGAAAAACTTAGTTGTCACCAAAATAGGGATTTCATTAAGTAAAACTTAGTCAGAGAAAGGATTTTTATTGGGTATGGAAAGAGGATTTTTGTGCAACTTATGTTGGTTTTTGTCAGTGTCTTTCCTGTCCCACTTTTTTACTTTTCTGGCAATGACAAAAAAACCCCAAAAAAAAGCTAGCACCAAGATGTCCTGCAGTAACTTCTGAATATGGAGGCCCATAGTAATCTTTCCACATAGTTTTGAAATGAAGAAAACTGCTCGTTACCAAGTTAGATTGCAGTCTTCAAAAGTGGTTTCTGAAGTCTCTACCAGGGAAATATCATTAAAAATTCAGTACACAGCTCACTACCCTCATTTGTCCCCAAGTGTGCTGTGCATCTGCTGCTCTGGACAAATTAAAGTATTTCAATTCTTCAAAGAATAAACTTTGAAAAACACAGAACCTGTTGGTCAAAACTAGAAATACTGCTTTTCTTTAAAGAGATTAAGGGGAAAAATATGATTTTTCTTTAAGTAGCTTAGCTTCAAATGATGTTGAGACTCTACAGGGTGCATGCAAATATAAGAGGATAGTAAAACTACCATCAGGAAAATTATGTTCCTTTTCATATGCAGATTCCTATCCTTAACGTGGCCTTTTAATTAGCTTGATTATAGTGGTGCTTACTTGTTAGTGCCTCAGTGCTTTAATTTAAGAAACTGACTGTGTGTTCATTATAAATTCCTATTTTCAAAGATTTATAAATAAAGCTGAGCAGCAGAAATCACAATGGAAATGAAAGATAAATTTACTTGGAAAATGTGATGAGACAAATATCACTTGGGGATATTGCCAAACACTTTCAGCTCAAACTTGATTTCAGCTTGGCACAGTTAAGAATTGTGCACGTTACAGATGAATTCTTCTAGCTTTAAAGTGTAAGTTTTTATAGCATTTCAGTTGTTCAGAATATGAAATACTTAATTAAGATATAACACCTATGTATAGAAACAATGTAATTGATGTAAGTAAAAATGTGGTTTGAGAACCAGAGCCTGGTTTTTGAGAGAGTTGGAGAAGAACGGGTGTACTGGTTTGAAAGTAAACTGAAGGGAGGAATGAATACCATTCATTTACCTTAAGAGAGATTTCAGGTCACAGTTGCAATTCAATAGAAATATTACAATAAATGCAATGATACACAGAGAACTGGCTTAAACCTACAAAGTCAGGGTACAACTGGCAAACTGTTGGTCACTGATAGTCACAGTCTTGTCAAAAGCAGTGGTCCAGTGGAAGTTCTGGTCCTCCTCTGCATCCATCAAGTGGTGGTGGTGTTGTCCCATGTTCCCAAATCCACATATTTATATGCTCAGGGTCAGGTGGGAATGCTCAGTACCTCCCCCAGAGTGGGGAGTTTCACAATGGAATAATGTAATCCTGTGAGTCATGGGATATTTGGAAGTCCTTGATGGTCCAAGTCCTTGCAGCTGCCTATTCTGCTGGTGTCATTGAGTCCATTGTGGCCCATCAGCAGAGATGACCCCTCAGAATGGTCCTGGTGCTTCCCGGAGGGAGTTACCACAGTTGAGTCATAGGTGTGAAGGAAAAGAAACACTACCCTGCCTTGCAGGGTTGCCTCTTTTTCCTTATCTCATTTAACACCCAGCCTGTATCCTGAGGTGTCTGATGTGCACAGGGCAGCTCCTGCAAACGACCCATCATTAGCAGTTCATTAGAAATGACAGAGGGGTGTAGAATACACAGTGTGATTACACCCACATAGTCCAAAACTGGCACCCTAATCTTGTCACCAGGACAACTTGTAAACATTTTATAATTGTTGTATTTAGGAAAATATTGTTTTGTATTTGAGGATTTGCAGTCTGTTACTTATGCAGAAATTATCAAGAGTGTTGTAATAAATTCACACACTATAACCTTTCAAACACCTAGATCTATATATATACAGTTAATACAGGTGAAGACAACATCAACGGCAGAACTCAGTTTTGCAGTGACAGCAGAAGAGATTTGAGTGGGAAAAGTGTTTAAAGGCAGGATTGGAAAGAGTATTCTGGAGTCTCAGACGGTAAAAGTGAGTAAGGAAGGCTGGCAGAGATAAGTAGATTTTCAGGTTCATCATAGTTTAACCCCATTTGGCAACAAAGCCCTTCAGAGATGCTTGCTCACCCCAGTGGGATGGGGGAAAGAATCGAACAGTAAAAGTGAGAGAACTTGTGAGTAGAGATGAAGGTAATTTATTAGGTAAAAGCTGTGCTTGCAAGCTGTACATGCAAACAAATCAAATCAAACCAAACCAAGGTATTCATTCAACACTTCCAGTGGGCAGGCAGATAGCCATCTCCAGAAAAGCAGGGCTCCCTTACATGAGGTAGTGAATTGGGAAGACAAACACCAGAAATCTTTTGTCCACCTCTCCTTCTTCTGCTCACATACGTGTAGCCCTGAGAGGAGCCATGTCGCTCCCCTCACATCAGCCCTCTCTCATTCTGGGAAAGGAGAGGAAGCAGGAATACTACCCAAGCTCATTGCCATGAGGAAAGAGGAGAGTGCCTCAATGACTTGAGATTCTTGCTTCTCTAGTTGTCAGGATAGGAGTTGGTCCTTTGGCTCCTACACCTTCTCTCAGCAACAGCCAATGGCTAGTTAGAGATAGAGATAGAGGCAGAGGTAGAGGTGAGGTGTTAGGTCAGACCAGCTAAACCTGGTCGGTTCCACCCTCTGCCCTCTGCCCTCTGCCTGTGGTCTTGAGCCAGCTCTCCTGAGGTCGATGAAGGAATAAAGAGGCATCTGTGTTAAATGACTGCATGACTGCAGCTTTAGATATGCAAGTTGCGTAGCTACCTGGTTTCCTCAAAAGCTCATTTTGCAAGACTTCATGGTGAGAGAAGTATCAGACCATGTAATTTAACGGACCATTCAAGTCACCAGCAAACTCCCACAGATTGGAAGCTGTGATGGCCTGTACCAGAGGCACAGTGGTTTGCCTCATCTCATCATATTCATGTAGCTTTGCCTTTTTTAATTATTTCAGGCAAATGTATTATTTAAACAGAGAAACACTACTGAATTCAAGTCACCCAAATAGAAAACAAGGTTGTTATGCTGATGGAAAGAAGCTTAATTTGCTTCTTAAGATAAAGGTGACTCTTCAAGTGCTGTGACTTTGCAGAGGTGCAATCCAACAACTATTCAATGTTCACCAGCAAACTTCAGGGTTTTTAAGATCAGTTGATGAACTCCATCTCTCAGTGAGGATGCTCCTCCAGGATATTTTTAGGCAGACTCCAGCAGGAAGGCTGATTTCACTTACGCAGAAAGGAGTATTGGTGTTTTCACTTACCACTAGCAATAATCCCAAACTCCTGAATTTGACTGTAGCAACTGTGCAGAATCTGGATCTGTGGCTGAATATGATATGATACTTTATCTTTTGATAGTGGTACCCTGATTTTCCCTTTTTAGAGAAGTTTTAGTCGAGACCTTCAAACTTACTCCCAACCTTGAAAGAACTGGCTACAATTTCAGAATCTAAAGAAAAATAATGAAAGAAGCCTTGGAACCTAATAGACATTGGCTTGGACATGATGAGGGAGGGCTTGAAAACAGTGAAGACAGCATTTGATAGAATGGCTTTCATCCACAGCTGTCAGCTGCAGTCACCAGAGGGCACATTCTTGTCCTGGCATAAAACAGAGAGGAAAACACATGAATACTCTTTGAGACCCAATTTGTGCTTTAAAGGTTTTATGTATTTTCAGGTGAATGAAACATAGAGAATGTAGGTAGCATAAGCTTTTAAAGTGCGCATCTGCTGAGTATTTCATCCTATCCATTCTTCCAGGTTGAACAAGGTGTATGCAAGTGGTTACCAAACTGGTTTTTGACAGGAAGGGCAAAATCTCTATGTCATGAGCAGTAATCACAAGGAGACCTCCTACAGTGTAAGATCCCACTGCTTTCCCAACAACTCTTCTCCTATTTTCTCTCCAGATTTTATCAGCAGTGTGACAGACAAACAGGCTGCTAATAATTTGTTCTCCCACCCCCTCCTCCTCCTCTCAACTATTTTTAAATGGAGTGTGTAATTTCACAGTATTGGATGCTTAATATTATCTATGCACAACATGAATTTCATCTTCTTCTTACCTACTGGAAGACATTAGTTTAACTGGCAGCTGTTGTAAGAATTAAGAGAAACAAGGGCAGAGGAAAGAAACAATTGAAGTTATGTACCACAAAGGAAGAAAATAAATTTACTTTTGATTGATGGACAGAAATATGCTGGTTAAATGACAGAAATTAAACATTTCCTTCCCCTAATATTCTGCTACATCCATCCTCTGACTTTGAAATTCAGTAGAGATAAGCAGGATATAACCACAAAGCATTCACAAATGCTACTTTCTGGGTCAAGATAGGACTAATAGGTACTTTTGAATGCAAAATCTGGAGTGGGCATGGGAAAGCAATAGCTCCTATAAGCTAATGTAATGTTTTTAAGAGAAGTTTCATGGTGATGTACATACTAATGCATGGACAAACATAAAGTTGCTGTGCCAGTGTGGGCACAAGCAAGAAGTACAGTATAAGAGCCCCAAGACAGAGCACTGTTCTAACCCTGCTGCATTTAGAATGAGGAAGATTTGTCAGTCCACTTCATCCTCTGTGGCTCTGTGGTCAAGAAGCACACCGGAAAGGCCAAACACTCAGCTGCCGGATCAGGCATTTGCTGACATGAATGCTACGTTTCTTGGGTGCAAACAGATGAAGATACAGTTGTAAATTGTATCTATATACTGGGAACAAATGTAGCAGAGTGGCAACATGGGTTTGTTTGAGTGCTTTGTCTGTATATACAAGCAAAATGCAAAGCAGAATATTCAAAAAGTCTTTGGAAAACCTAAATATTCTTGAAATTACTAAACATTCGCAGCATCAGAATCTGAAGTTGTACAAAAAGCTACTAATAAGGACAATCAATTTTAAATTATTCTCAGCATAAGAGCAGAAGATGAGCAGGAAAAGCTTGAATATAAAGGTCTGTAAGTTTAAGTTGCACAGGGTTGTTTAAAAGGTCTCAGCTGCAAGAAAAAACACTACAACAAAATGTTTACTGCTGAGTTTGCTAGAAAGAAATAAACAAACTTTCCAGGTATTTGTAAAGAAAGAGAGCAATATCCACATGTCTTTTTTCAATATAAAGCCAGGTTTTGTTTTCATCTGGAAAAAACCCACAGGCTAGACTCACAATCTTGATTTACCTGGTGGCTTTTAAGAGCTGTGCACATTGAGACGTAAAGATGAGAACCTGCAAGAGCCTTTGGCAATGCCGAGTCGAGAGCTCAGCAAAGAACTGGCAGAGACCTCAGAAGGTGGCTGTCTTATGGTTCAGGGTGCTGATGCCTTTCTGATAGCAGTTCCAAAGAACAAAATTGGGTTATGCAAGCAAAGTTAGAAGCACTAGGTTTACACTGAGATTTTTTCCTGTACTTGGTGTTTATCTGGCAAAGCATGAAGAAGGTAAGACCACGATTGCTCTTCCCCAGCTTCCCTGGAAGGAAATAGGCTACTGGAGACTGTGAGAAGACAGTTTGTGAGATGGAATCTTGTGTTGGTTTTGCATGGCCTGCTTTTGGTAGTGGTGGGGCCACCGAGGTGTCTTCTGTGAGAAGCTGCTGGAAGCTTCCACCATGTCAGGCAGAGCCAATCCCTGATGGCTCCAAAGAAAAATGTGCTGCAGGCCAGGGCTGGTGAATTGGTGGCAATGCCTCTGTGATAACAGATTTAAGAAGAAATCAAAACAAAAGTTTTTGCACAGTTTTATTTCAACCAGAGAAGAGCAGAGTGAGAACATTTGAAAAGAACAATTCTGCAGATACCAAGATCTGTGAAGGAGGGGAATGAGGTGCTCCAGGCACCAGAGCTGAGGTTCCCCTGCAGCCCATGGTGCAGATCATGGTAAGGCAGCTGTGCCCCTGCAGCCCATGGAGGTCCCTGAGGATGCAGAGATCCACCTGCAATCCATGGAGGATTCCCATGCCAGAACAGGTGGATGCCTGAGAGGAGGCTGTCAACCAGTGGGAGACCTGTGGAGAGAGGTTCCCATTGCTGGAGCAGCCTGTCCTTGAAGGGCTGCATCCCATGGAAGAGTGACCCATGCTGCAGCAGTTTGGGGAGGATTGTTGCCCATGGGATGGACTCAAGTTGCAGCAGTTCGCAGGCAGCTGTTGCTCATGAGATGGAGCCACATTGGAGAAGTTCATGGAGAACTGTCTCCCGTGGGAGTCATTATCCTGCTCTGATTTTGTTAGTAGTAAATTCGCTTCATATCTCTAAGTTGAACCTGTTTTGTCCTTGATTGTGTTTGATGAGCGATCTCTTCCAATTCTTATCTCAACCCATGAACCCTTTGTTAAATTTTCTCTCCTCTTTCCAGTTGCAGAGGGGACTGAGTGAGTGGCTTTTGTGGGTGCCTGGCATCCGGCCTGGGTCAACCCACAACACACCTGCAGATCATTCTTTTCATCTGAATTTTGACTAGTCTTGGTAATCCAGAGTCAGGACTCAAAGGAATATCAAATTTGCTGATAACATTAAATTGGGAGGAGCTGTCAACTCCCTTGAGGGCAGAGAGGCCCTGCAGAGAGACCTAGGCAAATTAGAAAGACAGGCAATCACCAAATGTATGAACTTCTAACAACGGCAAATGCCAGATTCTGCACATGGGATGTGACAACTGCTTGTATAGAATGGGGAATGGGGGGCTGAAAGGTAGTGGCATGGAAAGGGATCTGAGTGTCTTGGTAGATGGCAAGTTGAAAGTGAGCCAGCAGTGCCCTGGCAGCCAGGAGGGCCACCCATGTCCTGGGGACATCAGGGACAGCATCGCCAGCCGGGCAAGGGAGGGGATTGTTCCCTCTGCTCTGCACTGGGGCAGCCTCACCTCGAGTGCTGGGGGCCCTTTTGGGTGCCGCAATATAAAATAGATACTAAGCTTTTAGAGAGCATTCAAGGTAGGACCATAAGGATGGTGAAGAGTCTGGAGGGGAAACCATGTAAGGAGAGGCCGAGGTCACTTGGTTTTTCAGGTTGGAGGAGACAGAGGGGAGACCTATTGCACTTACGACTTTATAGTGAGGGGAAGTGGAGGGGCAGGCACTGATCTCTTCACTCTTGTGACCAGTCACAGCACTCAAAGAAATGGCATGAAAGTAAATTGGGGGAGGTTTAAATTGGATATCAGGAAAAAGTTTTTCACTCAGATGGTTGAGGACTGGGACAGGCTCTCTGGGGAAGTGGTCACAGCACCAAGTCTGACAGAACTGAAGCATTTGGAGAATGTTCTCAGGCACAAGATATGACTCTTGGGGTGCCCTACACAGGACCAGGAACTGTACTTAATGATCTGGATGGGTGCATTCCAACTCAGCATATTCTATGATTCTATGACTCTATGATTAAATTGCGAGGCACCTTATTTTTGGACTGGTAAGCCCACTTGCCTCTATTTGGGCTGTATTCACTGATGCTTATAGCCAGCTCATGATCATGAACTTCTGTACTGATATGTGATTTAAATACTGGTACACAATTGAGAAGAAAAGCCGTGAACCAATGATATTTTACTTACATTTTACCCTGGCAAAAACTCTCTGCATAATCAACATCAAAATATGCTTTTATTACCATCTCCTCGTATTGTCTTCATTAGCATGAGCAACATCCAGAAATATAAGTAAGGGTTGAAGGTACAGTATGTGATGCATAGAAGTAAGGGATTACAAAAAAAAATATCCAGGTATTACACCAGCTGTGATACCTAACCGTACATAAGAGTTAAGTCAGAAGTTAAACTATTGCAAATATTGGCTCAAAGCAGTAAATCAATATCTTTACAGCCTCTGTCCAGGAGCCATTGATTGTTATCCAGTGAAATGATGAAGTTTTTTCCAACACGTTGGTTGTTTTGCTTACAGTAGAAAGGAATAAATTAAATGCAGTGCTTTTAAATAAATGTCCAGTATATGCAAGGCTTGATATGGAAAAAATCCCCACTTGATTTATAAAATACACAGTGCTCCAAACTCAAACCATGTGAAATGGAAAGTCTGTTCAAATGAATTACAGTAATGACTGCAGTTAGGAGGATTAACCTCTGATGATATGCATGTAATGTGGGAAGGCAAACAGTGGACATTATTCCCGTAACGCAGTACACGAATCCCAGAAATGTACTACTCTTTCTCCTAGCCGCAGACTATCAGAGCACAGCAAACCATCTTCCAACTTATACAGCCACAAAAAGCAAAATTTCTTCTTTTTTTGGCACATTAGAGGATGGGTGAGGGTATTATGTGAGGAAGGAAGAGTCGATAGCTGTTTGTGTAGTCTGGACCTTTGTGTCAGGTTTGTGGGAGCATAAAGATTTGGGATCGTAAACCTATTTAGAAGTGGTGGGCTGCGAGAAGAGAGGGTGGAGGGAGATTTAATTTTGCCTATTTTAAAATACCTTGTTGGACATATACACAAGTAAATGTAATTGTCAATGCTAGATTAATATGCCTGCAAGGGCTGTTAATAAGACCCTAATAGAATTAAAGGACAGGTGGGTTTATTGTGCTACCTTCCCAAGGTGAGGCTAACTTTCCCCTGTATTGACACAGAATTTGTGCTGTTAAATGTAGAACTTTCAAGACAGCTTTTAAACTCATCATTTACAAATTGAGATGGAGATAAAACTCCAGTTTCCTCAGTGCTTTCTACGAGTTTTAAGGAACTTTTCCTCAGTAGCTGACAGGCCAGAACAGGTCATGGAAGCAGTTGTAAGATTAAACTGGGAAGACTGAGATTCATCCAAGAACAGCTTCAGAGGGATCACAAGAGCTGCAAGTGGGTTTGGATCCATGGGAATATATGAAGCTCCGTGCAGAAGAAGTCTGGTAAGTGAGCAGTGACTGGAGTTTCACAAGACAGGATGTGAATAGTGACAGACTTGGCAGTGAGGTACTGCAGTTCCATCTAGATACTTCAGATATTCTGTGTAAGGTGAGTGATAGAGAAATTGAATATCTTCAGATATAATAAATATAACTGAATAACTTTCACAGGCAGGCATGGATAAAAATAAATCTTCAGAAAAAAACCCCAATCTAAAAACGCTGAGTTAGAAGACTTGAAAGAACCAACCTGCATTGCTGATAATTGGTTATTGGTTTGGTTTTCAAGCTAAACTTTGACCTCTTAGAAAGAAAATTGAGAAGAAAATACAGCTAGTGAGGACATAGCAGGACACAAGAAGAATACAAAAACCAGTGCTATGCTACCCCTTGAGATGAACTGCATGGAGATGAATGTGATAGTTCAACCAAGTTATTTACCAAATGCAAATAAAATACTGTGTGCAGTTAAGTGACAAGAAATAATCAAAGATACAGAAAGCACTCCTCTGGGAAACTGAAAGGATTAGATTTGTTTGCCTTGCAAAGGAGATTAATTACTGTTACTGAACATAATAAATGCAAAAGAGGAAGTAGATGAGAAAAGTATGTTTGCCAACTCTTACAGAAAAGAATAAAATGACATCCAGTAAAAAATTAAAGGCAAGAAGTGTAAGACTAATTGCAGGACTTCTTTAATGATAACATAAAATTAGCCTCTTGAATTGATTGCCACAATATGTGAGCTCAGTAAGTTTTGGAAAGGGGAATGTATATGGCTAATGAGGCTCTTTGCAGTCACAATAGTGAGATTGAACCGAGAATAACTGGAGATATAAACCAAGGACTTCACGGATAACTGGGACATTACATATGTAGTCAATCATGACTGGCATTTCTGTTGTCTTCCTGAACACCAGGCAGTGCTTCCAGTTCTTCAATTATGCAGTAAAGTGTAAATCATAGTGCTGTGTTCTATCAGAAGAGGCAATCTCTGTCCTGGAGCATGTATAAAGGATATACAAACATTGATGCACTGGAGAGTCCAAGACATTTTGAAAGCCAAAAGAAATTTTGCTAGTGAAGGCTAGATGTCAGGCAACTGTCACAAACTAAGTTTGCACCCCTAGACTAAAACAGTGGCAGCAAACAATGTTTTTCAATGTTTCAGGTGGCTGTGTCTCAGCCTTTCTTCTTTCTGTTCCTCACTTGAAAAGTAGAGACTCCCCAGTGTTATGCAGGCACCTGGTGTTGACAAGATGTAAATAAGACAAGTACTAAAATCTCCACTAAGTTCCTCTCTTATTTAGGAAAGAACATTCTGGGATCAGTCATATATGCAAAATGTAAGAATAGTAATAAAATTGTGTCCAGTCTATGAGAAACAAACAAACAACCCCCCCAACTTCTTAACTATGAGATGTAATTTGGCTTAAAAAACCTTCTCACTAAGGATTTCAATTCTCTTTGGCAAAAAGTCCTATTGTGAACTCTGTCAAAACACACGCAAAGTTGAGAAAACACAAATTTCATTGTTGAATTTTCAAATATATTTTATATAAAATTGTTTAAGAATAAAAGGTGGAAATATTATTTTAGTACACAGAAACCAAACAGCAGGTGCTCTCTAGTTTCTATTATTGTGGTATGTAAGAACCTGACAATTCATTAATAAAATTATTCCTCATGACAACTGACATAGTAGAAGTAAGAAGGGTGAATTGAAGTTCAATACCTACTTTTAAGGATAGAATTTAATGAAGAGTGTAAGACAACCATTACATGACATTATCGATAGAAATGGGTCAAATTCAGTGCTATTGGACGCATAAAAAATGTCTGAAATTTGCCAATTCATCTATCTCAAAATCTTTTGTGCGTGTTTCTAAGATGACTGATAGTGTTCCCCAAATTCTATGTAAATGACTGAGAACCATTTTGTGCATTTTGTGTGCTCTTTTAGTTGTGAATCAAATGCAACCAAATGCCTGGGGTCTATGACAGCAGGTCAAAGACATTTCCTAACATCACAGCTGGAAAATAAAAAGGAAATATTACAAAGTTTGGAAAATTATTACAATATTTTCTGCATGGTTGTCAGCCCAGTGAAAATGATCACTGGTTTTGTGCAGGCTGCTTTCTCCAGATTACATATGGTAGTCACCTGTGAAGTTCATGCCATTCAGCATATTCATGTCAGACTTGTATTGGATTTGGTGTGCATATGTCTGCATTTCCATCCAAGCTTTCTCAAAACAATGGGAACACCAAAATAAGAGAGAAATTATCTTTTATGGTTAAGCATGTTGAATTACTGTTGCAGCTTTCAGGGGTTTTTGTTTGCTTGTTTGTTTGTTTGTTTGGTTTTTTAATAAGTACAGAAAACTTAGCATGTCAAGAGCCAGGACAGCACAAAGATTAGTATTGTGATAGGCAAAGAAATAGACTTGCTTTGCTTCATTTAAGGAAATGCTCATAGAGAGAGTCAAATTTAACGTATTGTATGTTTCCATAACTCTCTGTTAATACTTTAATCTTACTGGCTGCATGAATAGTAGACATCCTACCAAAAATATATATCCACAAAGTCTGGCATGTAGTATAAAGCAAATAAACTAAAAAAAGAAGACTTTTAAAAAGAAACAATTAATCTTTAATAATTTTCTAGAATAGGTTGATAAAATATCTCCTTTTTTAAAAAAATTATAATACTCAAATTACGTGAAAATTAAACAAATCACCATCTAGAAGATATCATGAAGATATTTTTTTGTAAACATTGCAATGAAAACTTTTTTCTAAAATGTAAATTTTTTTTGGCAGAAATTAGTCACCTAATTTCATAGTATTAAGAAAAAAGAGTAAGCAAAACATAGTAAGAAAAGGCTTTCAGAAATAAATACAATGATATTTTTTGAAAAGCAGTTTTATATAGGTAACCAAATAGGAATTTTTCAGAAGTGTTTTTCACGCTGCAGTTCACACTATAAATGCATTCTTATTCCACATGACCAGGCATGTTTTTGCATTTGCAGTATCAGGGGGAAAATGTCCTAGACAGATCACTAAGGAGTGTTTTTTCAGGTTAGCTTAGGAGATGGAGAGGATCTCAGCTGTTTTTAGCCTGGTGTACAGGAGCACCTCTTATCTCTGGCCTTCTGCCTGAAAAGGCTCAGCTGGTGATACATCAGCATGTTCTAAACCTCAAAGAATTATGTACTACTAATAGCTGAGTTTTATATTGCATGAAATAGTCCTAAAGATGAACTGCTTCCCAGCAAAGTGGAAAGGTTATTCTACTTCCTTAGTTTTCAGTGTGACGTGTTGGGATGGTTCTGGCCACCATTGCTTCAACTGCTAGCCATTAAGGCACAGGAGAAATGACTGGTACATGGTTCACAGGCATCAGGTTTTTCCAGCACATAAATGCTGTAGTTGGCCTCCTTGGGAAATCAGGAGGCTGTCCATGTGAAACAGAACTATGAAGCACATTTGACAACAGACATGGAAAACAACTTTAGTTTCAGAAGTAAGAGGAGATTTCTCTTGCATGAATTGAAAAGCAGAAATATCCAGGAGACAGATGTCTATAATCAGTCCTGGCATGGCATATCTCTCTGAATGTGCTCCCTTTGCAGCATATGATCACCGCTGGCATGATTATGTAAGATCTAACATACAGTGGAATGAAACCTCATCAGACTCTTGCAGAGGTTTATTAAGCATTATTAAGAGGTTCTGGGGACATAATATATGATGGAAGCCAAATCCAGAATGCCTGCAACAAACTGCCCGAGGACCGAGGTATGTGCATTCTTGGCCGTTACACTCAGAAACGTCAAAATCCATCAAATGGTATGAAGAACTGCTTGAAGTCTGGCTGTGTGAAGTCCTTCACAACAGGGAAGAGAAACCACTTCATCTGAGAAGTAGCAACCACCACAATGTTGCAGCAGGTTTTTGTGTATGATTGGTATGTTCCAGATTCCCCCCTTTCTCTCCTCTTTCTACTTGGTTTGTTCCTCATTTGATTGCCACATAAGCTCTGCCCCTGTTGCTCTGTTATCCCTCTCTCTCCCTTGTCAGTTTCCCCGAGCCCTGCCTCCCTAGCCAGAATGTTCTTTGTTATTTAGTTACCCATTGGTTCAACTGTATGTATCCCCGCCTCCCTGCTTGTTTATTTGTTATTGTGTAAGTCTGTCTGCCCTGAGACCCACCTCTGTTGTACCCTCATTGGTTCAGTCCCATGCTCCACCCCTGTCAGCTAGCCATACAAAATCCTGTGTCACTGTTCCTCCTCAGCCACTTGGTGCCAGTCCTCATGGAGGCTGGTCCCTTGTGGTTAGGGCTCCCAGATCTCTGCCCCTTCAACAAATAAACCAAGATTGGAACATCAGAGACTGGAGTCCGCCCTTGTGTTTGCCTTCACTACGCGTTCTGCCAACTGCCCATAAGTGGCCTTCGGTTTTCCCTCACCATTGCTCCCGAGGAGCTCCAAAGACAGGAGATGTCCATCCCGACGTGGTGACCTGGACTCCGGGCACACAGGGCATCGCGTCACCACAAAGTCCTTTTTGAAGAGCCTGAAGGTCATGCAGATCCTGAATGAGAAAACTTTGTACTAATAATGATCAGGCTTGTAATGAACTATAGTTATTGCCTGTGTAATGGCTGAATCAACAAGGCAAAAATAAACATCTCGAGGTCTGAGACTATAACCAGTTTTTTTGCTGTGATTTCAGATACGGCCATAGCTCTGAACTTGAAAAGACACAGTTTGTGGGACTAAGATTTGTCTGAGTATTTTCCTGAAAAACATTTTAGAAACAGGTAAATGTACCTGGGGGAGGTTCATGTCTCTTGGTATGCTCTCAGTGACTCTCTGATTTAATGTGCAGAGCAATGAGCAGCATTTGGTCCCTTGCTGTGTCATTCACAGAGGGAGTATTGTTACACAAGGCTGCTTTTTAAGGTGGAGGATGAGGATCTCAGTGCAGAGGTGAAGCATCTGAATGCAGGTTTCCTTTAACTGATCTGCAAAGCTCTGCAGGGTACTCTCAGATTGGGTAAGCAGGCAAGTGCTTCATTTGAACTTATTCCCCAAAGCTCTGTGCCCCTCAAAAGACAGGCCTTCCACTGCACCAGGTAAGATTTTGGGCTGCTACTTCCATCTACTACCAAGTCTGAAATGTTCCTCCTCTAGAGTGACTGAGGTTGTACACATCATAGGAATTGAGATGGGGAAGAGACAAAATTTGTG
This sequence comes from Picathartes gymnocephalus, assembly GCA_013390045.1. Taxonomy (NCBI): domain Eukaryota; kingdom Metazoa; phylum Chordata; class Aves; order Passeriformes; family Picathartidae; genus Picathartes; species Picathartes gymnocephalus. Next base: position 42,034 of record WEKY01025725.1, read on the forward strand.
GTGACTCTCTCAGTCTGCTTTTCATGAGATGAGCCTATACCTTCCTGTACCGTAGAGGTGTCATTTAATTCTGAGTGATTTAAAACTATTCATTAAATTTTAGTTTCATAAATACTTTTCCCTTCAGTTTCCAAAGAAAACAGGAAAATGGCTGTGATTTTTTTATGACCCTATCCTCTGTATGGTCATTTCCTTTGTTAGCTTTTCTAGGGAATCATTGAGTTCAAGCTAGAACTCATTCTGTCATCTCTTAAAAAAAACCCCAGTAACGACTATAAATATTTTGCCAGAGTCATGCATTTGCATAGCAAAACATTGCCAGCAAGATAAGAATAATTTTAAATGAAATGTCATGATTCAAAAATCTCCATAGCAATAAACTTATTATTAAGTTGTGAAATTGGACAAGAAGCAATGTCTTAGGTAAGAGTCTGATCAATAAGACACTTGATTATTGATGCTAATTGAAGACAGACATTCAATGGCACCCATAATACTTTTACTAAAACTGATTTAAGAAATAATGCCAGCAATCCTAGCATCATTATATTTCTCCTTCTGTACCAAATTTATTAAAAAGGCTCCCAAGCCTTATGGCTGGAAGGATCTCTATAGGAATTTTATCTGCTGTTGGTATACATAGGAGAACTTTATCCCTAGAATCTGCTGTGATTTAGCTGTGGTGTAGTGTAGTCACACAAGAGGGCAAATTGGGCTGCCTGGAGTCATATTTCATGCACCTCACAAGTCTTCACTGTTTGGCTGTGTAATCAAAACGGTTTTTAAAGAAGTGTTTGGTATGATTGGCAATACATATGGGCATGTGTATACATATGTGAGTAAATTATTTTAAAATCTGGTTTAAAAGATTTTAAAATAAAAAAGATGTCATTAAAATTCTGGACATCAGTGCTTGAGGATTATGTTATGCCAATATGTTTGTGCAGTGTTCTGTAATTTTTCTTGTTACAGAATGTATCCTCTAATTGCATAATGATATGCATAATTTTTGGTGCTTACTGGCCTGTATTCCCTTATCTCCCCATGAGTTCCTTGTGGAATTTCCCTGCTTCCCTCCTCTCCTGCATCTTTATTCTTATCAGATAACCATATGTTGCCAAATAAATGCCAGTTCCAGTGTGGATTTTGGAAATGTTGAGACCAGAGGAGAAGATTTCATTTAGAGAATTCAGAAAGAATAAATTAAACATTTGCTCACACAGTCTGAGAATTTATTTAATCTAACAGCAGGAACAGTGGGAGAAGACCCACAAGTCTCCTCTCTTTATATATTACACACCTCTGAATACCACATTTTCAGATATATTCCTTGGTACAGTAGCCCAGTTTTTTTCCATATCATAAGGCTCTTAGCAAATAAAATTCCTTTGCAAATATTTTTGCTAGTTGATTTGTCTTTACAGGCTAATTATCCTGCATTGTCAGAAAAATATTCATAGTGATAGAAGGCTGTAAGTATCTCAATTGGCACCTTTTTGAAGTTAGAAAAGCTTGGAAGAGAAAAAATGTAAGTCTAATCCTGTCCCACTTGAAAGCTCAAGAAAAGTTAAGGATGCTATATGCTTGCTTGCTCCCTCCTGGGGGTTTCTGTTTATTCTTATTTTTATTTTGATATGAAAATTAGGTTGCATGAGAGATTTTTACAAATGTTTAACCAAGATACAATTTCTTAAAAAATCCCACCAAAGTCAGGGACAAAATAAACACTGCACTTGAATGTTAAATTTTGTATTTGTCCTAGTTTAGGGCAAATCTGGGAGGAAACCTCCGCAGGGGGTTCCCCCAGAAAGCAGATCCAAACCACCCCTCCCCCCAGCTGGTTCGGGAAACAGAGTTCCTTGGAGAAAAGTGGAAAAAACTATTTATATAACAAACAAAACACCCTCAAGCACAAAGAATGAACAACACTACACAACAAAACCTCTTGCCATTCTGAAGAGATGGCAAACCCAGAAAAAGTCCTTTCCGTGGGTGTGTCCTTGGGTTTTCTCTCAGTCTCTCTCTCTCTCCGAGGCTCGGGCCCGGCGTCCCGGCTGCAGTGCCGCATGGGGGGACCCCCCCCCTCCGGGTGATGGTCCTGGTGTCCCCGGATCGAACAATAGCAGAACAGTCCAAAAAAAAAACCTTCGGTCTCAGCTAATTTAAAAAAAAAAAAAAACAAGAGCCAGAAAAAAACAAAAGAGGGGAAAAACTAAAGGAGAGCTCTCCGCTGTCTGTGCAGACAACTCCGAGTCCAGGAGCAGGAATGCTGAAGGTGTTATCTCTATGTTTTGAAAACAACTGCCTCAGATGTTCCACCGCTTGTCTCTCCTTCTACCCCCTTTGCTCTCAGATCCTGTCTTAAAGGTGCAAAACTTATTTCTGGGCTAAACGGACGAAATGGGGATAAAAGCATCATGTAGTCAGCCTAGGACAGTGGTTTAGATTGCAGGTGTTGAATTTCACATCTCAGACATGAGTGCAATGATCAGTCATGAGACACAAATGAATCAATTCACAAGGTATTGAAATACAACAGAAGAAAAATATATTGCAGCATAAAGGAGTAGGGCACAGGGAAAAGCAAACAAGACAGTTTGTAAAGATGGTTTGCATTTACATGAATGAGGTATAGTAATATTGAGTATAAAGTCTTCCTCATCTTATAAAAATGCTCAGAGTCTGTATGTAAATTCATTCCATGTTTGGAAAAAGCCTAATCTCAGATAATTTGATCTAAGCACCTTGGATCTGATGAACAACAAAGCCAGGCCAGCATGGGCATCAGTCACTTGTGTACGACCGCAGTTTGGTGATGCCATGATTTCATGATATTCAGCCTGTATTTCTGTTGGTACTTGAGTGAAATAAACTAGGTTTTGTGAACTACGTATCATCCTTTCTCAGTTGCAATACAGTCATTTTAAACTCTGTAAGTGATGCCTTGAATTTTAACACTTAT
>WEKY01025727.1:2170-22559 GCA_013390045.1 Picathartes gymnocephalus
GTCCTTTATCATTAACTGAGGCCATTAATTGACAAAGAGGTGGAAAAACAATTATGTTTATACATATATATATATATGAATATGAATATGAATATATAAATATATTTCAAATTCTAAGTGGCTATTTCATTATCCTATTTTATTACATGGGAAAGTACACATACTCTTTTTGAATACAGCACCAGTATCTATCTTAATAACTTATTATGAAATTTTCAAAGGCCATCTTTGAGGTAATGAAAAAGATACCGGCAATAAGCAAACATGTAAAAATAACGCTAAGCAGACCCAAAGACTGAGAAAAATGTTTCCCAGCTTTAAGTGTTAATATATCCTGGGCACTGTGATAGTGGCCTCTCATAATGCTCCTTTACATTTCATTGGCAAAACCTAACACTGTTGAGCCAGAGAAACACTGGGAAGGGTTCCAGACAAGGCAGCAAGATAGTAGAAATTTCATGTATAGCACTATCATTGGAATATTTTTGAAGAAGTGACTGGATAATTTGGTCTAGAATCAGTAACATCCATTGTAATTGTAGTAATAATTACCATTTGTGTTTTGGGTGCAAAGTTAGTACCTCATTTATGCTAACAGTAAATACTTAAGTACTCATACATGGCGCTTTGCCTTTTGCCCATAACAAGGATTTGGGGAAGGATATCTGATTTCCCTATTTAGTTTTAATTTGATGAAAAATAAATCTATGCTCTCACTTCTGATTAAATGCTAATGTTTTCCTAGTGACCTTTCAAATAGTTACTCATTTGTTCAAGTTTAAAGCATTTTGGTCTAGCTACACTATCACAGTCTAGTTTTTCATTATTACATTTTAAAATTTTTTTTATTACTATTTAGAGAAGACTAGTTTCTTCATTGCTACAAACATTTTTAAGCTATAAATTTAATATATGAAAAATAGCTATTTCCCATCTAAATTTTTTACTTGAAAAGTCTACCTATCTTCTTCAGGGTACAGCAAGATAATTTCCTCCCTATGAGGAATAAACAATCTAATACTTTTGTAAGCTGTAAAATTAGTTTAGAACAACTGTTTCTCCCTAAGCACATTGATTGGTCATGCACATATTTTAATGCGACAAGTGAGTTAAGATTTGTCTGTTTGAATTGCAGTGCTGGCTGGAATATAACCTACTGATTTCCAGAATCACTTCACTTACACCTGAAGCTTATGACTTTGGCCTTATCAGAAGGAAAGAATAAAATCCAGCAGGTCTAAAACAACTGTTTGTATTCCCTGTGTGCTCAACAGCCATTGGAGCCTTTGAGGACCTAAGGAGGGACCATCCAGGATACCTCAATTATTTGCCTCCCTCTTCATGTTGATCACCTAAAGATCTTTGCTTCTAACTGGTAAACTAGTAAACATATGCTAGTGATAAAAAGTTGATCACTTCTGAGAGATATATATTCCATTTCTCTCTTGCTAATATTTTTTGGGGTCATCTACATTTCAGTTTAGGGAGCCAGGACACTAAGTATTCAACATGTTAAAAATGTTCATTTGATCCAGTGCACACAAAGCTATAGTTCTACCCAACAATTTTGGCAATATTTATGCATTGTACACATTTGTAATATGTACACAAGTTTAAGTAATTTCCTTATTTCTTACTGTATATTTATTCATTTGTTTATTTAGTGAGGGCTGTTTATTGTGGTGGGGTTTTTTTGTATTTCTGCTGGTTTTTTTCCCTTGTCCTAGAATTAGGCTTCATTCATTACAGAGAAGGGCCATTTATGTTAACCATCCGTTGGAGAAAGGAGATAAAACAAGCCACAATTTCAGTATTGAAGGATTTTTAAGAATTGATGACTGAATGAACATATGCTTTGTTCTCTCCTTCATCTTCCCAAGCAAGTAGCAACAGTTTCACTATTTATTAAAACCCATAAATTGATTTACCAGTCAAAAATCTTGAATAAAAGTGTGACTTCCCACTCTGAAATGGAAGGGAACACTCATATGTGCATATTCTCATGGTCAAAAAGAAATTTAAAAAGTCAGAGGCTCTGCAAAAAGTTTGAGTTTTCCATTTGGCATGGAAATTGGTATAAATTTGTACCTTATCTTCTAGTATAAGCACAGAGTTATAAGTTTTTAATATGGGACAGGGTGAAAGTAAAAAGAGAGGGAAATTAGAGAGAAGGAGAGAGAAAGAGGAAGAAAGTAAGGAAGAAAGGAAGAAATAAAGATCACCCATCTTGGCTTTAGCATTGATTCAGCTGATGGGGTGTCCAGGGTCCTGGGTCACGCGCCTGGGCTTTGTAAGGCTATCTTTTTATACATTATTGAAACTTATAAAATTGAATGAGGCCCCTCAGTTGGCTATGTGGGAAAAAAAAAAATCCTAAGCTTATTTAATTCTGTTAATTTAACACAAATAACCGGCTCCTTGTTGAACCCAGGTTAACTGCTGATTCTGGATAGAGCTTGGCCGTTCTTCCAGACATTTTATCAATGCCTGTGGTACTAAAACCCTTAAGTAAATCAACTCTTTACATGAAGGATTTCCCTTTTAAGGTTTCCTCTATTACAGACAACTGAAGGGGCCTAGTGGAAGGTTGCACAGGGTGCTGGTGTCAACATGCCGTCAGCTGCAGGTTGTGATGGACATGGCTGTTTCTTTCTATTTGCCTCCAAAGGGGCAACTGGGGGATACAGCCAAACCTTGAAGTTGACATCCAAGGTGGTGGTGTATTTAACAAAAGGCAAAAAATGTTCTGAGGCAGGGGTAGTGTGGTGGTGTGGTGAGGGGAAAGAGCAAGAAGCAGTGAGGAGCAACAGTGTTAGAGAAGGAAGAGAAGGTGGAGGTGCTCCATGGAGGAAAACATAATCCCTGGAGCCCATGGGGAATGCATATTGGAGCAGATTTTCCTCATGGGCCCATGCTGGAAAAGAAGGAAAAAACATGGAGGAAAAAGTGGCAGACACAAACTGCTATGGATTGACTGTAACTCCCATTCCCCATCCCCCTGCATTGCTCAGGAAGAGAGAGAAAGCTGAGTCAGGGGTGAAGGATTAAGGAACTTGGGAAAATGGAAATAATGGTGATACTTTGGTGCTTGCCTTATTGTTTCCCAACACCTCCATGTATTTATTGTGTTTGGTAGTAAATTACATTAACTTTTTCTAAGGCAAGGTTTTTGGTTTTTTTTTACTCAAGACAGTAATTGGTAAAAAATCTCCGTACCCTAATCTTAAACCACAAGTGTCCTTATTCCCGTTCATATCTTTACACTTTGTCCTGCTTGTGGGGTGTGAAAGTGAATGAGTGGCTGAGTGAGACTTTATCTCCCAAGGGTAACCTTGCACAATAACATTAGGATATTTGTTACTAGAATAACATACTTGGTGTTCCTTGCATAGGAAGGAACATAAGAGAACAAGGTTTACTTCTCCTGTTATAAGAACAAGAGTAACAGTTTTGATTTAAGTATGGAGTGTAGGAACACTGAATTACCCAGTTTAGTTTAGGGCTGCGTATGTAATGTGCAAAATCTTCTTTAATTGTGATTTGTTCCATTTTTACCCTAACCTCCAGTATTACTCCATATGTGAACACGTTTTAGGAGAGCGGGGAGAGATGGAAGCACCATTAAGTGTCATCACAAAGAATAGGACTGATGGCGGTTTTAATTATTTTGCTAACATCATTGGAGCCATTACCTCATAATAAAAAGTGCTGAATGGTCACCTTTTCCCAACCTTTCTTACCACTTATCATCAAAAAGCAAAGCATAATGGGCAACAGCTGTTTCTGCTATTGCATGGATTTAGCTACACTCCCTAAGTGAGCAGTTTAGTTCACCAACATTCATTTCTCCACAAGTCCATAATTACAAACCCAAAGTTAATCTGCAAAACATTGGCATCTATTTTTAAGACAGATGAAGGAAGGCTTTTAGTTTTCATTATGATAATTTACTTTTCTTGTTTGGCCTTTCTTTTTCCTTCTTTTATCTCATTTTGAGATTCCACTACCACATCTTTTCAACTTTTAGGCTTATTATAATTGTTTCAGCCATTTATTTTCCGCATCTGGAAAGTTAGAAAGTTAGAAAGCTATACTTTTGTGTGATTGCTAGCCTTGCATCTTCATATGTCTACTTTTTTGTTTGTTTGTTTTTGGTTTTGGTTTTGGTTTTTTTTGTTTTGTTTCTTTCTCTTAGTGTCTGAGACAGTGCCAATGTCTGGGTGAAAAAATTAACAAAGCCTAGACAACATGTACAAAAGTTAAGGCAACTTTTACAGTAGAACACTGGAGAAAGAAAACTTTATCTATGCAATAAGTAGTAAATATAGTAAATAAAATGTTTTCATTCTAAAGAGAATGTACTGTTGAATTTGAGATTTTTTAAGGGAAAATATTTTTTGCTAAAGGATTTTAAGTCAGGATGAATTCTACAGGGAAGGTTTATCTTATTTAAACTATGGCTGAGATTAGACTTTGTCAGTTCACTATAAATATTCATTTTTCTATTATGTGAGGTACCTAAACAAAATTATCTCAATTTTCCTTCTTCATCTAGCAGCCTGTTTTTCAAATCTCCCTGGGACTAACTGGCAGTTTGGGTTATGTTCTCTCACTGAAAAAAAGAAAGACGTTGGCTTTTGACCATTTTTTGGCATAAGTCATAAATCAAAATTATGAATCAGATGCACTAAAAATCTTCATGTCTTAAAGATGACTTACTATTCCCATTGCACCGGAGGAGTTAACTCCTGACTACATTATATAGAGGTACTGCACTCTGTATCCTGCAGTAACAGTTTGGAGAATTGTGCAGCTGCCTTCTCTCTTTCAGTCCACGTGGTTTCCTTTTCCCGGAAACAGAAGCACAGAATGTGATCTGGCTGAATCTTAAAATCATGTCAAAGGCCTGGCCATGTACCCAAACTAGATACCTAGTCATGTATCTTGCAGAACAGTTATAGCCTCTGGATTGAGTTCCTAAAATAGAGATAGCTCAAATCAATCCTCAATCCTGATTGATTTTTTTTGACTGGGTATTTCACTAAATCTCATTGCTCAAAGGAAAGACAAAGGACTTCACATTATTTCTTAAATACAATTAATATTATTTTAGTTTATTTTTTTTCTGTACACCAGTCTCTTTTCAGAGCCATAAACACTGTTGTCACAGAAACAATTTTAAACGTTGAGTGAAAAGAGATTTTTTTCAATGCAGACCTATTTGAGATGTTTTCTCTAATTCCTACATAAATCAGACAGGTTTCTAGTAAAACACCTGCTAAAATGTAGCTCTTTTTAGTCCTCCAGGGCGTTACTGGAAGAGTAGTAATAATGCAGATTTTCAGAAGTTTTGGAAGCTGTTGCTTCAGAGCTCATTATGACTATCAGAGGTAGTTTTGCACAGGGTTTTTGATTGTTATCAGCATTGAGATCTATGCGAACTAAAACACAAGTCACTAAAGACTTCATATAACCTTTAGTTCCATTTGCATGGCAAGGCGTACACTATTAATTAAAGTAATACAAAAATTAAATACTTTTTAATTTTAGATCAGTGATGAGCTCCTTGACCAATTGTTACATTGCCTCTCTAGCTACTAAAGCTTTCATCCTGGCCTGTCACATACAGTGGAATGAAGAAGTATTAAAACAGAGACCTACAGCTAGGATTTCAGGGACTGCTTTTTGTGCTGCTACAGGGCACTTTCTTTTACATGTGTAAGGCTTCAACCTGTAGATGTAAAATGCAAGAAGAACATTTCCCTTCCAAAGAGAAGAATGAGGCAAGTAGTCATTGTAGAGCAGTCATGCTCACTGGTGATAGGAATGTGGTGAGTTGTGATGAGCCACGGTTTATTTTGGTTAGCTTTACGGTTGAACTTGGTATAGGAGTGTGAGAGTGAGCTTCTAGTTGTTGATGCTGTAGAACTTGTCATCTTTCTGGAGCATATATGTCAACTGAGAAAGGATCTTGTCCTATCCCCATGAAGTCAATGTCAAGCTTTGTAACTTCAGTGACATCCTGATTAAGTTTGAAAGAACAGGGAATGAACACTTCTATTAGGTTACTTAAAATTGCTCATTGTTTCGGTTTCTTTTTTGTTAAATAGTTAATTTTGAAACTGTTGACTTCCCTGACACTGAGTTACTGATATTTTCTTCAGTATTTTTGGGATAAAATGTAGAAACCTCTTTATGTTTAAATGCTTCTATTGATTTTTTTTTTTTAATTTTTAAATTTTTTTATTTTTTTTTTTTTTTTAATATATTACATCACAGTGAGTATTTTTTTCATGGAACATGCTTAGACGTGGAAGGAAAACCTCATCAACCAGATTGCCCCATCTGGTCTGGGGGGTAGATAATCCATTCTTTGAATGGCTATTGGAGTTTTTCAACTGAAAAATGTTCTAAGTTTCAGCATGGCTAATCCACCACTAATTCTTAGAAAGCTTTTACCACAATGCTTCAAGGGAGGACACAAAAATATGTATTACTCATTGTATACTTATTACTTATGTGTTAATTTCATTTTTCTTGCCTTTTGTTTTGAGGAACAGCTGACCCCTCCAAAAGTGAGTTAATAGAATGGTTCTTAATTATGACAAAGAATTTCAATGTAAAGAAAGGTAATTATCCTGTTTTCTTAACTGCAGAATAGAAAAGATGGAACTGCTCACACTGCAGGTGAAATTTAAAAGACATCCTACTTTTTAGAATCCTTATGTCAGTTTGGAGCAGAAAAATGGAGATTTGAAAAAAAAGACAATTTTGGAAACTATTCTGTGTTTACTACATAAAATAAAAAAGATCTCTTGGCAATGAAAGTTTTTGATTTTCTATGTTATTGTAATTTTCATTTTTTTCTTTTTTACTTCACATCCCTTAACCTTCTTTACTGAAAGGAGATTATGCTGTTTATCTTCATATACACAACTCCTATAACCTTGACTTGTTCAAAAAGAAAAAGAAGATACATTTTTCAGTTTAATGTTTTAAGTTGGCTTTCTTTTGTTTTTTGCTTTTGGTTCTTTTTTTTTTTTTCAAAGATGTTTCTGAACTATAAAGTAAAGTTGAGCAGTGAGAATTCAAATTCATCCATACAATGCATATATCAGTTGTTGAGCTAAAGAATTACATTATCTTTTTCAGTTCAAGAGCACACAGCCATTTCCCTGAATTCATTTATTTTTTAGCTTCACTATTTCTGTTGATGTGGGACTTCTTTTCTGTTTATACTTCAGCGTATAGGAATTGGAACACATTCTGATGTAGGGTCATCCATAGTGGATGTATGTGTTTCAGTCTGATTAACTTAAAAATTTCTGATCTCAAGCTTAGGGAAAATGAAAAACTAAAAAACCAAAAAGTATTCAGTTATAAGAGAAACAAAAGACCAAAAAAACCAAAAATCCCCCCAGTCAAACAGATGGTCAGAAACATTAAAAAAAAAAATAGTAAGAGATTGCTTGACTCCGGAAGCATTTCTAAACTTATTTCTCAGCAAGCACAGAGGCTAATTTTTGAAAAGGGCTGCAAGAATCAGAATTTGATCACGGACCGAGAAATGTCTGTATCAATTTATTAGGGCAATTATATTTCATAAAGGCTCTTGGATTGAACAGTTTGTACATTGACACTTAAATATCTTAGTCTCCAGCTCATGGGAACTCTAAAACAGCTCATGGAATTGGCTAGACTGTCATAGCTGAATACAGGGCACAACATATCTTAAAAAGGAAACATTTATTTTTACAAGCATGGATGCTTTTCATTTTGTTGCACAGCAGTTGGTAGATGAAGCCTGGTGACAGTAGTCAAACTGGTGAGGTCCTCCCCAACCCAGAATATGTAAAAAAACCAAAACTGGACAAAGGGACCCACATTAATAAAATTAGTAACTACTAAAATTTTTGACTTTCCAGAAATGAAACCATATACATGCCTGGAGGCAGTGAACATAAGAATTCAATCTCTTCATAGAACTCTCAATGGGAAGAGATATGAAAGAGAAGTGAGGGAGATTAAAGCTCTGAAACATTCAAACAGATGATAAAGGAATTGAAAGTTTTTTTCTCTCTTTGAAATTCAATTGTTTTTGTGAATTTGCTAGTTGTGGGGATTTGTTCTGTGTGGATAGTTTTTTGTTTGTTGGTTTGTTTTTCATGGGTCTTTTTGTTTTGTTTTTTTTTATTTTAATTCAAATTAAGAAGTAAACCAGAATTAGCTACTCAAATTTCTGATTTACAATTCTAGAATTTAGCAATATTCTGAAGGAAAAAACAATGGTGGGCATCTGCTGCCACTATAACAGGAGATCTCTGTTTCTCAGAACAATCTAATATTGAATAAAGTATGTAGATAGCAAGAGCATCTAAACTAAGGGGCTAGAAGAGCAACACAAGATCACTAAAGAAGACAAAGACTGATAACATGAAATTCAAGAAAGGTAGAAAACACAATGTTTCCTTTTGAACTTTGAATAATAATGTTACTCTGTATTCAAATACTACAAGTATATCAGGCCGACACAGTGACCAGTGATATTAATTCAACAAGACACTGAATTGACTAAATCTGTTTTTCAATCCTATTTTTTCCCAACACATTCTCTGTGTAATAGACCAAACCCCACACATTTCTAATTATTCATCACAATTTGTTTTGGTTCACCTTTCCTACTCTGTAAGCCTGTAGTCAATAGTAGAATAATTTCTTATATTTCCCATGTTTCAGGGTAGTCTTCTTTCCTAGTATATGTTTTATACAAATGTTCCAGGAGCAGTGTCTAAAGTAGTTTTCCTAGCTTCCTTCCATGCTGATGCAAATGTGTGAATTGGATAAATCAAAGAAGTTTGGTATAAAATCAGTGGTGTAGCCTGTCCCCCAGTAGATAGCTCTACTCTGTTCTGAAAGTGCATCTTTAAGGTATTTGTAGGGACAATACTACCTGTCAGAATATATTATCCTCTGCTAGATTTTCCTCAACTTCTTAAGAGTTGGCAAGTAGATGGGTGCAGCGGGTTGTGTTTGAAACCGGGCAGGAACACCATTTCATGTAGTGGGTTCACGTTCACCTATTCGCTTGCTTACACTAAGCGAGTAGTTTGGTGCAGGAGTTTAGGTACATTGGCATACTACCAATGTACTTCCTCATTCCTGTGATGAGATAAGGATTAAGAGAAATGCAAAGCAGGCCTAAACTTTGAAAGATAAAAGATAGTTTATTAACAGAACGAAAGACAAAGAAAAAAAACCAAAATCAACCCCCAGATATTTCTCTCCCCCCCCACCTTATTTGTCTTTCTGTACCAACACTTCTTTTTCCATTAACAACCCAAGAAACCAAAACTTAGAGGTCTTTGGTCAGTTTACCATCTCTGAAACAAACTTTCATCAGTTCAGTTGGAAAGAGGAGTCTCTCCTGTCTTACTATGTTGATCTTCCCACAAGAAACACAGTTCCTTTGTGGGGTTTAATATCACAGTGAGCTTCCGCCAGGAGTCTGTTCAATTGTGACAGTCCTTTCCCCGATACGCAGCCTTTCCCGCGACTGTGTCAAGGACTCACGTCGGTGTCACGGGGGAAAGTTTTAAGGATGAGCAGTCCTAGTAGAACAGCAAAGGTCTCCTCTCTCTCTTTGGAAGCAAAGTCTCCCATTCCTGGAGCGAGGGTTCTCTTCTTCTATCCCTGGGGCAAGGGTTTTTCATCTCTCTCTTTTTTGTGGCAAAATTCCCCATTTCTTTCTTGTTCAAGTTTCTCATGAACCATAGCTACTTCTACATCTGCTTGCTTCAACACAGTTAAAATGCTGCATCCTCCCTCAGTTTGTACAATATGAGTTACAAGGAATTGTACATCACCATGGCTCTACAGGAGAATTTCAGCTTAAAAGCATCTCCTCTCTCTCTTCTTACTAGACTTCCAGTCCTCTTTTTACTAATCCAGGCACTCTTGTTGGTTCTCTCTGTGTTCTTATTGTTTATAAATCTGTTCTATGCACTTAAAGGGTTAATTACCCTTTTCAGTTCATCTGGAATTTCATGCATTCCACGGGGGTGGGGGGGAGAACTTTATGGCCAAAGCTAGCAGGTCCCGATAACTGCAGGCTGGGATCCCAATAGTTGCAGGTTGATTTCTCTTCCGTTAGGTGTTTGCAGCACCCTGAGAAGGCCGTGGGGGAAAAGCAGGGACTGGGCCCCGAGGGACTCCCAGGGTGGAAGACAGGGGCAGACAAAGGCCTGGCCCAAGAGAGCCGTGCCAGCCACATTCCCTTCACCCTCAGGCAAGGAGGGAAGGGAAAAAAACCAGCCTGGAGGAGCCGCAGCGCTGCCCAAGGGAGAAGAGATGGGGGGAATGGGGCCCCTCCCCTCCCCCAGGCAGGCCGGGGGGGGCCCGCCGGCCCCAAGGGACTGACAGATCCCCCCACCCTGTTACCTTTACTGTGACCGGAAATGAAAAAGAGGAAGATTTTGGCTTCCTGCTCTTAAAATGTGGGTTCACAAAGGTGGTTCTAATATTTAAGTGGCCATCACAGAGCTAGCCAATCCCTAGGCTTCCCAGATCTATCAGAAGCTGTGCCTGGAGGAAGCTGTAAAAATCTTTCCAGGAGGAAAAAAGTTGGCTTTTTTTTCAAACCATGACAATGGGAAAAAAACTCAAGACAATATTTCCTAATAAACCTTTGAAGAAACTAGTCTGAAAAGCAGAAGTAGATTTCAGGACTGAGAAACTTCCAGTGAAGAGGGCAGGTCCAGCATGAGTTCTGTAGATCCAAAACCACCTAACTACAGAACACTTCCAGCCATTCAACAACCTTACTTGCAACTATGCCTTCAGAGAAATAGTTTGATTGGAACTACATTCAGGATTCAATTTTATTACAACCCCAGACATGGTGCTGAGCAACATTATTAGATTGGAAAGCATTAATGACGTAGAGTAAAACCATTGAGAGGGCAATATAAGGAAATGAAGGCAACAGGTAAGACAGAATAAATATTATTGGATCAAATCTATATCAGTCAACATACAAAATATTATGTGATACTTAACAGAAAAAAATGAATGATGAGCAGAAGACATCAACCTGAGATTTAGTAAAGTCACTTATAGAGGTCATCAGAAAAAAATTAAAGCACCAAAAGAATGAACCATCAGCTAATAATGCAATGTCACAGCAGAAAGTTCATCTATTGCAGGAAAGTGTAATGTCTAGAAATTTTCTTACCTTGAGAAAAGATGGAGGAAAATAGGAGATTCATAGGGAATCTGAGTATTAATAGCAACCAACAGAGCAAAGAGAAGGCAAGAAAAAACCTCCAAAGATGAAATTCCCTTATCAGTGGTAATAATTGAAAAACAGAGAAGGAGATTTGATCAATACACGAAATACAGATGCTGTATTTAATACTCATAAAAGTAAAAGGTACATTTTAAAAAAAATTTTGTTTTAATCAGAACAAATAAAATCCTATCATTATCTTTGTTTTGTTAAATGTCTTGTCTTATTCTAAATAACTGCTTTCCTTATTGGAAAGGCTAAAAGCTTTTTTATTGGAAAAAAAAAGGATTCTGTAGTTTTTAATGCTCATTTAAATAAAGGAAGAATATAGTCTAACTTGAAGGCTCTTTCCATGTTAATTCCTTTGGGGTATTTTAGTAAAGTGGACAAAAGGAGGAATAAAAGGAAAATAAGTGACATGACTACACAAATACATAGGATTTTGGTTTTCTGCAAAAATCAGTAATTATAGACAATTTACTCTTGAGGTCTTTTCCCTTATATTTTGCTGGTCAGCTGTATTTCTCTTTTCAATTAGCAGATTTAGGAATAGCTCTGAAGACATCTCAAAACTAACTAAGTAACCTGAAAGACTTCAATACTATTAATTCATACACCTATATAAAATTTTCAGTCCATATTAACTCATCACAAAAAGGAAATTGTAAAGATTGATTTATTTGGGTCATGACAACCTTCAAAAATGCACATTATTTTTCACACATAATTCAATGAGAAGAGCAGGTGAGTATCTGGAAGCAAACTTTGGCTGCTATGGCTACAGTTTCTTGAAGGAATTGATCTTGCAGATGAAGTGCACCATACAATACCTCTATTATGCTATAGAATTACTGCCCTACTTTAAATGTAATTACCTATTTTTAAATGGGAGTTTTTCTTCATACACCTTGGGTCCTCTATTGTTTTTGTGAAAAAAAAAAAAATATTCTTAGGTTGACAATTTAAACTAAATTATCGTAAGTTATTATGTCTTAGAAACTACTGTTAAAGAGATATGTTGTCCTGTGTTATCACCTAAATTTTTCTAAAATATTATGTCAATGTATTTCTCATTTAAATCAGAGAAATGTAGAATTATTTATATTGGAAAGAACCTTTAAGACCACTGAGTCCAACCATAATTCTAACACTGCCAGGTCAACCACTAAACTGTTTCTCCAAGTGCTACATCTACACGTTTTAAATACCTCCAGGGATGGTGATTTCCCTGGGTAGCTTGCTTCAATACTTAACAACTATTCCCATGAAGAAATTTTTCCTAATATCCAATCTCAATCTTCCCTGGTACAACTTGAGGCCATATCCTTTTATCCTAGCCCTCGTTATTTGGGAGAAGAGACCAATATCCATCCCACTATGGCATCCTTGCAGGTATTTGTAAAGAGCGAAAAGCTCTGAGCCTGAGCATCCTCTTCTCCAGACTAAACAGTCCCAGCTCCCTCAGTCGGTCCTCACCAGGCTTGTGCTCCAGACCCTTCAGCAGCTCTGCTGTCTTTTCTGGACTCACTCCAGCACCTCAGTGTCTTCTTTGAATTGAGGGGCTCAAAACTGAGCACAGCACTCAAAGTGTGGCCTCACCAGTGCCCAGTACAGGGGGACAATCCCTGCCCTGGTCTTGCTGGCCACACTATTGCTGACACAGGCCAGGATGCCATTGGCCTTCTTGGCTACCTGGGCACAGCTGGCTCATGTTCGGCCACTGTCAACCAGCCCCCCCAGGTCCTTTTCCACTGAGAATATTTCCAGCCACTCTGCCCTCAGCCTATAGCACTCGATGGGGTTGTTATGACCCAAGTGCAGGACCCAGCACCTAGCCTTGTCATAACTCATAGAATTGGCCTCAGTCCATTGATCCAGCCTGTCCAGATCCCTTTGGGGAGCCTTCCTACCCTCCAGCAGATCAACACTCCTGCCCAACTTGGTGTCGTCTTCAACCTCAGCTGAGGGTGCTTTGCCGTTTAGGACTGCTTCCACCAGGCTTTTATAATGTCTCATAATCTATCTCATAGCACGGTGGCTTTTTAATGCACTGAGCAGTGTACAATAGAGCAATGCTCTTTAAATCTTAGTACCTCTGTCAGGGTTTTCTAATGAAGAAGTCATTATTACGATGTTCTTCATTCCTTTCCCCCTTCAGTGATCTTACTCTTTTCTTATTCTCTGCAATTGGTGATTGCTGAACTCTGGCATTTCCTCTTCCTGCAATACATTCTTAAAACTGTTAGCTGCTGGGAAGAAGTACCCTTATTCCTCTCTCTCTGCAGTTGCATGTTGAAAGAGCCTAGAACACAACCTTAGCTGCCACAAACTGTATCAGACCTTCTTCTGTAGCCTATTTTGAAGCCTTCACGTTTTGGTAACATATCTAAGACGTTATGTAGAAGTCCCTACACATTGTACTCCATCTGTTACAGTTCCTGTCTTACTTAGCAAAGGGGAATCTTTGTGTGGGTTTTTTGGGGGTTTTTTTTTGGGGTGTGGGTTTTTTTTGTTTGTTTGGTTTTTTGGTTTTTTTTATTGCATTCTACATCTAACAGTGAAGTCACTAATCAGCTGTCTTAATAATGCTATTTTGAGAGTTGGATCTCAGTATCCAAACACATTTCTTTTTATATTTCCTTTACAAATACACTAGGTCATCATTTACTTATACATAAGGAAACAGTTATAAATATATTCTCACTTTTATACAAGTGACTAAATGCCTAAGACTATAGTAATGATCATGATGACAATGCCATAACTAGGCTTTGGTAAGACATGCCAGTACATTGGCTGCACCTAGCTGATCCAGAGTACAATAAAGTGATCTTTTCATTTTTTGTCATTTCTCTGTGGGATACATCTTCATAATTTTTACACTGGTCCCTTATTTTGGTATCTCATTTACACAATAGGTATTTTAAAACTGAAAGTGTTAAATATAAAGGGTAAGATTTTTCAAAGTAATATGATAATTTTTGCCTCTGTCCGAGAAACTGGTGGATGAGGCAAGCCTTTCTCCCTCAAGTCCAAACAATTTATCCAGCCAGTCCATTTTCATTCCTTTGGGTATTTATATGAAAAGACAGATTGTCTCTAAAACCATGACACACTGAGTCATCCCACTTGGGTGAGATGACTGTATTTCAGGCAAGAAAATGTCAAAGTGAAGTGTGAGAAAATCACCCTTAATGAATATTCATGTATCTATCCCATAAAGGAATTTGAGATCTCACAGCAATTCTATCAACAATTCTATCATTCTATCAATATACTTGTGCTGCCACAGCTTATTGTTTGGAATAATTCCTGACTTTTTCTCCAGAAAGCACCATAATGAATTAATAGAAGTGATCCCTGAACTCAGGAGCTTGAACAGACATTTGAAATGTGACTTCCTGAGTAATAACCATGGCAAGTGGCAAAGGCTGTGACAGAATGAACGGGTCATCACAGTGAGGTAATTTGGTTACTCATCTGGAGCTAGAACTCTGATGCAACATCATAAAAAAATCTTTAAAAATAGAACCACAACACTGCAGTCTTACTTAGCTAATATTTTACAGTGCTGCAGAAAAAAAATTACAAGTCTTGAAAGAGATAATGACCTCCTTTAACTCTTTAACTCCACTAAAAGAAGTCCATAGGCATTCTGCTGAAGCTGGTGTGATTTGAGATTGATCTGGCAGTAGGTGTGAGAGAGAAACTGAGATAAAGTCCAACAAAAAGAAAGGCTGGTTAGAGGAAAGACTTAGTGATCTGGATCAGAAAGATTAATTCAATACACTGATATTTTAAATGACTCGGCTTACAAATAGGAGAGGATTTAGATGTTCTTTCATGGCATTATTCCAAACAAGAAAGATCCCTGAAACAACCTAAAAATTCTTTCCTGTTTTAGCTCAGCAAGAAATAGATGAACACAGAACAGCTGCTCACTAGACCATGTCCTAATTCTGCTTTGCCCTTCACTCTCTTTTGCCACTTGAACTGTACAAAAGTAGGTAGAAAAAGCTCATAAATCATAACTGCAACATATTACCGTTCCTTAGTAGAATGAGTCATATTATGATTCTCTGCCCTATCAGTTTTGTCACAATTCTGTTTATTTAAAAAAAAAATCTTATTCATAAAATTTGATGCAAAGGAGCAAAGAATCAAATGCATTTTTGTACAGTTAGCCATTAGGCATATAGACATGTATATTCATCACCAGTCTCATGGAAAGAAGTCAATTTCAAAACTTTCCATTAAAAATTCTGATCCCACTGGGAAACAACACATGGAAAAAAAAATCTATTCTCAAAAAAAAAGGAGCTGAGATAAAGTTATACTTTCCAAAATCAATGTGAATTCTCCATTTAGTACAGTGAGAGAAATGGGATCTAAGTAGTTTGCAAAGCTTTCTAATATGAACAGCAACACAAAGGCCTTTTTTTTTTAAAGGCATTCATTTCCTTTTACCGATCAGTTGCTTACTCCCTACTATTTTTTCTCAGTCTTCATGGAGAGCTTCACATCTTAGGGTCAGAAAGATAAATTACTTAGATGTGAAGTTGATGTGAAGATTTTTTTTTTTTTAAATTGCTACTTGTCCTAGTGTCAGGCAACAGCCTTTTCCCCTTTCATGATGCTAACTTGCCATTCTGGATGAGCAATGTAAAAAATTTAATTTTGAAGTCAATATTAGTCTTTTACTCAGTGCTTCAAAACTTAGATGGTGCAGCAGACAAGAAACCATTTAACTAGATGCTAAGCTTAACTCTTCTGACTTCTACCTAAAAACCCTAACTGGCTATAGTAGTCCTAGTTGCATAAATAATTCAGAATAAATAGGGAATCCACATCCAACAAGTGCAAGTGTTTTCCAACGTCGTGTTAGGTTTGTGAACTGAATCACACTTGTTACTGGTGATGTACAGCACCACCGTGAACACCTGAGTTCCTCAGCCAAGTGCTGTACATCCCTTGTAGTCTCAGTATTGCTTATGGAGACCCTTTGGGGCACTGCAGCTGAAGGCACACCTCCTAGGGACATAGCACGTGCTATATAGCATTCCTTCTATACTTGATTTTGCTTTATTAAGAGACACAGTGGGAAAGTGTCAAAATAGAGACTGAGGATATGTCAATATCAGGCATTGTGGCTGATTAGGGTTTGGATTCAGGGGAGAGCACACAACATAAAGTGTAAATACACGCGCTGGTCATGGCCTTGCTGAACACCATTATATGTCAGGAGTTTTAAAACTTGGGGTTTGTGAGTGACATAATCCCTTTAGAAGAATATTTTATTCCTGGAGAATACACAGAACTGGTCTTCCCAGACATTTATCTAAGTTTCTTTAGAAGCACATCTAGGACCATCATAGATAATGAACCACAAGTAGAAAACTGACTCACTCAGTTGAAAACATGTCTTCCTCCTACACATATCCTAGTGTAGGGCAGCAGTGAGAATGAGATGACTAATGAAATAATCTTTTTCATCTTCCTAGCACAATTCTGTAGCTAATCTGTCATAATTAGAAGGCTGTCTGTGCACCTGCAGTAGTCAACACCTTCAAAGATCTGCTGCTGTTCAAGTTGGTATTCAAACATGTGAATTTCCTGTCAATTACACTTATGCAGAAAAAGAATATTTCTGCTGAGATTAGAGATATAAGTGAAGCCAGATTGAAATTTATTTTCTTAGCACCTCATTGTTTCCCACCCTATATCTTTTGCAGTTTTTTAAAGAAATTCACAGATCCTATGAAAGTGTACTTTTGCCTTCTGTAATACATCATACTGACCTAAGCAATAATAAGCAAATATCTTGGGTCTGAGAGACGTAAACACCTGTGTTTTTCTTCTTTTTTGCAGTGAGAAGTGGCCTTAAAGAATACATGGAACATAACTGCGATATCTGAAAAGTACAAAGATACTCCACTGGAACTGTGAGGTTTAACATAGGTGGCCATGGAGAATCAAACCCTTCATCTAAATTTTTGGACTCCATAAAGTAAAAAGTCCCAGTTAATGTTTTAGCAAGGCTTAAAAGCTTCATTTTCTGTTAGGAAAATGTACTATAATATTAAAAATACTCAAGTAGGCCTTTCACAGGGAAAATGAACTTTTAATGCTTAAAAAATTGCCATGGGGACTTCCTCTTTTGAGAACTTCTAGCACAGATACCCACTGTTGTCTTAAAAAAGTTTTTTTTATAAACATTAGAAAACTTGAAAAATAACAAATTGACTTTTCAGTTAAGTTATAAGAGGCATTAATTATTTATATTTATGGTAATAGAAATAGAATATGAATTTCTGCAGCTAAAATCTTCTTTCAGTACTATTAAAGCTGTCATGGTCTCAGAGGGTGTAGATACCAGTTATCTATCCATCTAGTACTGCAGTGGAGAACAGCAGGCCTTTTTAAGATGTAATACATCTGAATTACTTTAGTCATTTGGTTTAAGATGAAAGAAGTTACATCTCAAAGGTTGGACCAGACGACCTTGTGGGGTCCTTTCCAACTTGGGCTGCTTTATGATGCTATTAGTTGATGAAAACATTCCAGTTCCACGCATTGATTGAAAAGGCTTCCGGAGGTGATGCCACTGTATGCATCTGTATTTTGTCAGATTAAACTTCCCATTTTAGAGACTGACATAACAGTAATTTAAGTTTATACATTTTACTGTATAATCATTAAAACACATGGAAGCAAATGAAATTTCTGTTTGAATAAAATGTGTGCACTCTTCTCTCCATTCCAGAACATTGCAATGTTTCTAGAGCCGAAAAAAGATTGTGTTTTGTCTCTTTTGTATCCAGCAGCAAACAACCCTTCATCCCAGCAATTTTTTTTCTCTGCGTAGAGATATGCTAATATATCTTCTTTTTTATAGCCTCAAAATGGTTACAGAGAAATATACGCATTAAAGGATTTATGATGCATCGACATCTATAGGCAAATTTTATGTTTTGCTGACTTTACGTATCTAGACATCTATCAACAGAAGTTGTAAATTGGCTGAGGATATGAGACTAGTCATCAGACTGAAAAAAAGATCACAAGTCTTATGGTAGATCCCAAGTAGCTAATAAGAAGTGAAAAGTTGCTTAGTCTAGATAAAATTTAAATCATTCTTAGGTTCCTGTATATTAGATTAATATTCTTTTTCAATTTTTCACATTTATTTCTTCTTTCTTAATATGTTTCTTGCTTTAACAATTTCTCTTTCTTTTTTTTTGAGTAAGTAGTCTTGCCAAACCTTCAGTCATTCCATCTTTGGAGAGCTGCGATGTCGCGGCGAGTGGCTCAATGCCGCTACCTTCCCATAAGTGTCTCCAAGAGGAGGGCGCTCTGGCAGGCACACAGCACGCACCACACTCACACGTGCTGCAGATGGTTATTCAGGCAATGGAGGCAGGAAAGGTCGTTGTGTGGAAGTCCAGCGGCAGTTTATTTCACCTACACGCTGAAGGGGCCCAGGGACAAAGACGAAGGAAGGTGGAGCGTCCAGGTTTAATTATGGGTCCGGAGAGGGCGGAGCCAAGCGGCAGGGACCAATAAACGGAAAGGGTAGGTGGGAAGGTAGCTTCAAGGGGCTAATAGGGGAATGGCTGGGGTTGAGAAACAGGCGTATAAACCAACAGGGATACATAGAACAGGGAACTCTCTAGAACCTAAACATACATAGTAAACTGGAGGTGTAACGGCCAACAGGCCAACAGCCAGTGGGGGTACAAGAGTCAGGGAACTTAATGGAACTTAAACATACCTGGTTAACAGGGGGTGTGGAACTGGGATGGATTGACACCTGGTCCTTGGACTTCCATGGGAGAAGCCAAAGTCTAGGGGCCATCCTTCCAGGGCATCCTAACATGCCTGCAGGCCTCCACACTGCAATGCTAATTGTCACAGACACTCTGCAAGTACCTTTATTTTCCTTTGGTAGCATTTCATACTCTGTGGCAATGGAAGCTACCAGCTGTGTTGTATCAGAGAGAAGAATCAGGTCTCCCAAGGAACACATTTCAGGTCTTTTTGTTTTGATAAATAAATGACAGTATCAATGCTTATCAGTGGAAGGAGAGGAAATCTAACAAATACAAGCTGGATATTGGATTTAAAAATAAAAGAGAAAAAGCTGTTCCTCAATCCAAACTTGTCTCTTGAATGGAGCTTGTGTTGGTAAAGGAGCTGATGTAAAGTGAAGGTAACTTTATGATGCCTTTGTGTCTAGATCCTTTTCTGGTCTTTGATGCATGTCAAAAGCAGATAGATTTGGAATGTACACAGAGCTGGCATGACCTTTTCCTCCCTCTCTTTTACCCTCAGGAGCAAATCAAAAGGGAGGAGGTAAAACAAGGTGGAAGACAAGCCTGAGGAGAGCCTACTTTCACCTCTTAGGATGAAAATTATTGAGGTAAAATTTTCGTGCTAGGTTGGCATTCAAAGCCTTCTTTTTTTACCGCTTGTATTTTTCTATCTTTTCACACTGATTGATCTAACAATCCTGAATGGTCTTTAAGTACTAAAAATTACAAATAAAAAAGAAATCCACAAATCATTTCTCAACAAAACCAGGGACATAGTTGCTCTGGAGTTACATGAGAAATTCATGCAACACATCCTGGGTAAACTGCAAATTTAGATCCAGCTGAAAATGGCTGTTAACACAAGGACATAGGTCTCCTTCCTAAACCTCTTTCATAGCAATGGCAAAAAGACAATTTACAGGAATTTTTTTTTCTATAAATCTAGATGACTAGTGGACATGCTTGCATTTTGCATGTGTGTTCATGTGTACATATATAAGTACATATATCTCTATATCTATATGTGTATTATATACATGTGTGTGTATGTGTGTGTGTGTGTGTATACACATAGAATAGATCCAAAGATCTCTACATTTTTTACAGTAATTAAAAATTAAAATTATATTTCAGGACTCAAGACAACTGCATAGGTCAGAATAATCTGTCACTTGAAAATAAAAGGATATGCTTTTTAATATGCAGGAGAAAGCACAGAAAACGTGTCTTTTTTTTTTTTTTTTTTTTCCTTTTTTTTTTTTTTGCTTTTCAATTCTCTGGTGTAAGTTGGGTT